>JACEFZ010008890.1:52500-106196 GCA_014155875.1 Cepaea nemoralis | reverse complement strand
ACTCCATCACATTCGCGGCGACTTGCTACCAATGTGCATTATCAATGTCCTGTATCAATCATGTCCCGCTTACACACATCTTTGTATCGTGGTAGAGGCCGACCCTGAGATCTCTTACCCATCTGTAATTCACCAAAAAAGATGTCCTTTGGTATTCTACCATCAACCATCATCCATCCTCCTAAGATGTCCTATCCATCTAAGTCTACGAAGACTGAGCATGGAATAAATCGTCACACAACCTGATCTTTCCAATACTTCAGTATTTGTGATTTTGTCTTGCCACTTAATACCAAGAATTCTTAGCAGACACCGCATATGAAAGCTGTTTCTCTTGGTGTGAGTAAGTTGTCCAGGTTTCACTGCCATAAAGAAGAATACTAAGGACACAGGCTTGATAGACAAGGACTTTTGTTTTGGCAGTAAGCTTCCTGTTCTCCCAGACTCTTTTTCTTAACCTGTTCATTGTTGTTGCTGCCTTACCAATCCGGATGTTGATTTCCTGATCTAGGGATAATTTGCTATTTACCACTGATCCTAGATATGTAAAATGGTCTACCATCTCTAGTTCGGCGTCGTCAATAAAGATTGATGGTACCCCATGTGCACCTTGTGACATAATCTGTGTCTTCTTTTTGCTAATTGTTAAACCAAATTCAGAACAAGCATTGGAGAATGCAGATAGTAGACATTGCAATTCTTCCTCAGAGTGGGTCGTAACTGCAGCATCATCTGCAAAAAGCAACTCTCTGATCAGTACCCTCCTAATTTTGGTCTTGGCCTTCAATCTCTGAGCATTGTAGAGGCCGCCATCTGAGCGTGAGTGAATGTATATACCACCATCCTGATCACTGAAAGGCATATTTCAGTAGAAGTGAAAAGTATATTCCAAAGAGGGTGGGAGCTAGTACACAACCTTGCTTAACTCCACTCTTGATTTCAAACTCTTCAGAAGTTGCACCATCAAACTTGATTATACCCTTCATGCCTGTGTGGAACGATTCCACAATGGACAGAAGAGTTGGTGGGCAGCCAATCTTCTTTAGTGCCTTGAACAGACCCTCACGACTGACCAAATCAAATGCCTTTGTGAGGTCGATGAAGGCAATAAACAGTGGTTGATTCTGTTCACGGCATTTTTCTTGCATTTGTCGCAATGAGAATATCATATCAATGGTAGACCGGTTCTGTCGAAAGCCACACTGTGATTCGGGGTAGACTTGATCTCCTAGGACTTGAAGTCTGCGCAGAACAATTCTGGCAAATACTTTTCCAACAATACACAGAAGTGAGATACCCCTATAGTTGTTGCAGTCGCTCCGATCGCTCTTGTTCTTGTACAGTGTTATGATGCTTGAATCTTTGAAATCCTGTGGGACTTGTCCTTCTCGCCAGCATAGCTCTATTAGCTGGTGGATCTGTAGAGTGAGTGTGTCTTGCCCACTCCTGATAACCTCTATTGGAATCCCATCCTTACCTGGAGCCTTGCCAGATGCAAGTTCATTTATAGCACACTTAACTTCTGTTATGGTGGGAAGTGTGTCCAGGTGGTCAAGAGTTGGTAGAGCCTCTATGGCGTTGAGGGCATCATCCGCTAGTTTGGTCTCACTTGAGTAAAGCTCCAAATAGTGCTCTACCCATCTGTCCATCTGCTGTTTCTTATCAGTTATGATTTCTCCAGTCAAGGTTTTCAATGGTGCACTTCTTTTGATCATTGGACCACAGGCTTTCTTTATTCCTTCATACATGCTTCTGATGTTTCCCTTATCACTTGCGATTTGAATGGACTCACATAACTTGATCCAATAATCATTTGCACACTGCCTGGCAGCCTTTTGCATATCCTTCCTAGCTTGCTTTAGCTCACTCAGAGTGTTACGCGTTGGTCTTTCCTTGTTTCTTAAGAGAGCTATCTTCTTCTTATCAATCAAGGGCTGCAGAGTCTGGCTGTTTGCCGCAAACCAGTCCTGCCTCTTATGATCCACAGTGCCGTAAACCCCTACGCAGTTTTATAAAGAGTTTCCTTAAGTTGACCCCACTTTTCATTTACTGTACAATTTTCTGGTGTATCAGTGAAAGCGTCTTCAAGTTGCTGTTGAAACTGAAAGCACTTTTCAGGATCGTGAGTGTTAATAATATTAATCCTGGGGCTAGATTTGTGTTTAGCTGTGTAGATTCTCTTTGGTCTCAGTCTAACCCTTGCAACAACCAAAGAGTGATCCGTATTACAGTCAGCACTGTGGTAACTTCGAGTCAATGATATATGGTTCAGATGTTGTCTCCGTGTGATGATGAAGTCCAGCTGGTGCCAATGGCCGGATCTTAGATGTTTCAATGTGACCTTATGCAGCTCTTTTGTTTTAAAAAATGAGTTTGTAATCCATAGGTCATTTATGGTGCAATGCTCCAGCAGCCTTTGCCCATTTTCGTTCATGCGACCGATGTTGTATTTTCTAAGGCACACTGGCCATGAACTCGAGTCCTTGCCCACACGAGCATTGAAATCACCGAGCATATAAATGTAGTCAGATTTTGGAACTGCATTGATCACGGAGTCTAACTCCTCATAGAACGAACCCTTCACATCATCAGAGGAATCGAGTGTTCGTGCATATGCAGTAATAATTGTGGCATAACCACAAGAGGTTGCCAAGCGCAGGGATAATAGTCTTTCATTTCCTCCTGCTGGAATTTCAATCATTCCCAGTAGAGAATTCTTCACTGCAAACCCCACGCCGTGTTGCCTCTTTTTCTGCCTGCCCTCTACCCTTCCCAAAAAAAGGTGTAATTGTTTTCCCTGAGTGACCCTTCCTCAGCGAGGCGAGTCAACTGCAGGCCAGCAATATCAATGTTAAGACAATTGAGTTCGGCATCAATCACAGCCGTTTTTCTCACATCGTCAATATTGGTCAAGTCAGTGGAAAATCCTGGACACATGGTTCTTACGTTCCAGGTTGCAAGCCGTAGCTTGACGTTTCTTTTTATTCTTTTTATTAGTACCTGGTGCATTGGTTTTACAGCCTGCGATTCAGATTTTGTCCTAGCCCCAAACACCCACTGAAGCAGGCAGGCTGTGGCAGATCAGCACCCAATTGGCTGGGGGCTGCCCAGCTTGAGGCGGGCGGTAGCTGATTAGTGACACCTGTAGGTGTCTCCCACCGTCAGAGGCAATGCTTGGCGCCCCATGTCTACGCCAACTGACAGGGACTTATAACCCGTAACAGCTGCCTCTCACTTTGATTCCGAGAACGGTTAAGACCTGGCATGGAGTTATTGCCTCTCCATAGCACAAAGTGTGGGCTAAAATATAGAGATCATGTGTTGCCCATTGTGACGAAGTCCCCAGCTTCCTCACCATCTTTTGCTTAAATTGGGGAAGAATCCCTTAAAAACACTTATGTAATTATATAAGAATATATATTCGTTTTTATTCCTATTTTTCTATGTATAGATAGTCCATGGCTATAGCATAAATCTACGGCTAATTGACGTTATTAGTTTAATAGGAAATAATGCGTTACAGAAGTATAGTGGGAGAGGCTTAATTTACAAATTAGGGTACTCAGCCAAATCTACAAATTTGGCTACGACTATTTCACAATTTGGTCGGATAAATTAAAGGAAACGAACTCCCTGGCACGACCACTTCCGGTCAGGAGAAAAATAGCTAAACTCGTTCTTTCGCAATCCAGACGTCGGTGTAGAAACAATCTGCTAGTCGCTAGGCTCTATAGAATACTTACAAAGTGTTAAGAGTTTTATCTTTGGCACGTATTACGGCCATAAATATATTTAAAATATATTAGAGAGATACCTAGAGCAAAGTTTTTGTACCTGACAAGTTCGGTCAGTAGATTAGAAGGGTAAGGAATAGTTATGTGTATCGATATAATATATTGCCGTGTGCGCCCGAGATTTCCGTGTGTAGTTAAAGTTGGAAACCGCCGATAATAGGTTATTTTACCTAATTATTTACCATAATAATTATTTTACCGACTAAACTCGATCGCGTATATTATACTTCGTACAGGTAGTTTACTAAGCACGCAGGGAAAAGGGTAAAACGTAACTGTGTAGAAAATTACCTTTACATGAGGTTTAGAGAGGTGTACACGATGTGAGATAGTTGTAAACTTGATAAAGTCGGATAGAACCCAATTTTCGATTAGTCCGTATAGCAGTAGACTAGGCCATACTAATCGAGCCGTTAGTTTAGGAATAACACGAGGCAGTTCCTAGTGATGATATTTCGAGGATGTGATAGTGATTGCGAATACTTAGAGATAATAATGAATATTTCGATGCCGCGAAAATAGGAAATCTTACTAAACACGTGTACGAATGTCAAATACTAGCTGTGGTAGATCCTAGGCATGTTCGTTAATTCTTATCGGTGATTTCTCACCAATTCGCAGTCCTGTTCTTGCCTGCCACTCCATTAACTTTCAGCCTATCATATTCTATTATGATAATTACATAAACTGTGTATTTTAAAATATACGTTACATAGAACCATTATATTAAATATATGCTAGGATTATAGCTTCAGAATTTGAACATAAATATCTATAATATGTAATCTGTTTAATAGATTGTATATGTATCTACCTCTAGATTACTTTGTAATTATTGTATTTTAATAATATAATTATGATATGCATTATATGATTATATGTTTAATTATTACTGAATAATTATTATATTCACTTGTAAGGAAGCATAGAATGATTTTATTTAGCTGTTTTCCTTAAGTCAGTGATTTTCTATTTATCCTAGGATAGGGAATGCTAGGGAGCAGGGACAGATAGCTCATGCTATTTTGTTTCTGCAATTTTGTATGAGATGTTATTGGCCATCAGGAACAATCCAGGGTCGATGCTTACAGATGTCTCGACAGAAGAGTCACGTACTCTCACTATATTTCACAGATTTGACACCTTCAGCGCCAAGCTTTAGATGCGCCAACCTGTGTGACTGACTCATTGTGGAGCATCACTCACCATCTCACTTATGCCTACTAACTAGGGTTTACACTCACTGTGTAAGCCGGAGAACCAGAAGATAAGTGGCCAAACTTACCGTTGGCCACCACCACCACCATCATCATCATTCAACTCAAAATATTCTATAGGCCAAAGAGTTTCGTCAATGATTAGACAGTCTAGTAGATTCAACCCATAATATTAGATATGCAATAGGATACAGGGAAGTGTATCCCTTTTTACGTACAGGGCTGCCTCCAGTGGAGCACCCAAAGTGTTATCATATATTAAATGTTAATGTGATTTTAATTTTACAAACTCTAGTTGTTACCTAATTAACCTTAGTCATAGTAGAGTGAGAAGATATGAAAGTTTGTCTCTGTTATATATTTTACTCTGTCTTTCTCCGTGTCATTGAGAGGGATTCGAGTTTTGGGGGCTCGAGCTTTTTATTTCAGGCACGTAACTAGACAACCTTGGCAGACTGTCTGTATCAAACCAGTATAGTTGTACGCCATTCCTGTCTGCCTGAACACTGTCAGAAGATTAGACTTGTTCTGGGACCTTTACTCCGTCTAGAATTACGAGCTATTCAGTCTTGTCTTCTCCAGTGACGTATTTTACTATTCATAGAATGTCTATCCACAGCACTTTGATAAATTCCTTATCATCGTAGCTGACGCTACACTACACCCATGCAGCATGATCCCTCTCTCGGCCTGCCTAGTTCTGTTGATTTGATATTTCTTGCTTTTTTGCGCCTGTTTTACAAGGGACAACAACTGTAGCTTGAAATATGTTTCTGGAAATAATATATTTTCCCTTCGGAGCCATATATTTATTGCTTCCTTTGTGCTCGATGCCGTAGGTATTTTGTCTTCTTGGGCAACAACATTGTGACATGATGCATTGTCCATGATTAGACAAGACGGTCTATCAAGGGGTGGAAATACTATATTCTCGAGCCAATCTCTAAATACATTACCATTCATCTCATTATGATAATCCCTATTGTCTGTATGCTTTGATACGAACACGAGTTCAGCATTCTGTAGTAAGCCACCAGTACCACCAGCATGGGCTATGACCAAACGCTGTCCTTTACTACTGGGCACATATCGCGTTATCTTTCCATCCACTGATTGCCATTCCTTATCACTTGTGTGGTGCGCATTGATCGACGTCTCATCCAAATACACTATGTCATACTTTTCTTTGCACATTTCCCTTATTTCACGTAGGTATCTGTTTCTTATGGCTCCTAAATTCGGTTGCTCGCAAAGGATATTTCTACCTCCCTTGTACTTTCTAAAAGTGAAGCCTAATGTCCTTATAACATGATTTTCCACAAAGTTGTTTTTGATAGCTCTATGTCATTGTTCGTTCTCAACCAAACCCTAAGTTTTCATACAGTCACTGTTTCTTTGGCGTCCAGCATTTTTATAATAGCTCGTCTTATGACATCCGTGTCAAAGCTGTCTACAATTGCCTTTCTACCTACCGTTTGCTTATCGCGTGTTGGTTTCATTCCAGATTCTTGCACCTATCGACGAAATGACCGTTTACTCAAACCCAATGCATGCACTGTTCTTTATTCGGGATTTGTAACAGTATGAAACAGTTTCCTGCGATCAGCTTCTTGACGAAAATATGTGTACAACTTGATAGCGATGCTTTGAGGTGTTCAAAATTTCACATTCAATCCTATTGAACAGTATTCACACATTCAAATATTAGCGATAAATGGTAAGATTTATTTATATAATCACGTTTCATGAAAGCACCCACATTGACGACACCTCTGAACACTACCATTTAACTGCGCGCTGTTATTGTCATAACGTGTACACGAGCAAATTTTTTTTTAAAAGCGCGGATATGTCTGGGTGAAGGTGTAATACATTTAAAATTATGGACTTAATCTCTGACCCGTAAATTATATACCGCATATAAACAAACATTGAAATCTGCTGTACAATTTCCAGAATATTTTTTTTTTTAGGTGGCCTTAATGATAAGGTTATATGCTAAATCTCACCATTTTCCCTCAGTTGGTTACTGAGATTTGGATGTTTATATGGAGGCACCCAAATGTGAACAGACTATAGTATCCGGTAGGCAGTTACGACTCACACTTTTTGGAGACAACATCCACTGGGCCAGTATTTCAAGCGCATAAGGGAAAACTGAATGCGTTCTACAGTGATATTTCAGTGGAAATGGTGGTTGTTCTCTAAACTAGGGTAATTGCAATTTATCTTAATATTCTGCAGTTTGTTTTTCATATTCTATTTATAGGACATCGCTGTCAACACCAGCATTGCTGTTGTTGATGTCTTGGCAAGTTTACATTCAGCAGTTTGCTGTTGCTTTCTGAACGACCGGCTCCCATACCATCACGTTAAAACTCAGCGCGACACAGTGTGCTGCCAAAAAGGTCGCAGCTGTGTTTCGAACGCAGGTAAGCGGAATCACGAACCACGTCCGTACCGCCTTTGCGACGGAGACCGACACTCTGTAGTTTGTTTTTATTTTATTTCTTTTTCTTTTGTTCGCATATCCTCTACACGACATCGCTGTCAACATCAGTATCTTTCTTTCTTGGCAAAATTACGATCAGTAGTTTGCCACTGTTTTCTGAGCGACCGGCTCACATACTCCGTAAGTTACCGACGAGGAGAGAACCGCTACCGATTCTCACGCACGTCACGTTACTCAAGAGAGTATACGGGGTTACGGAGAAAGTCGCTAACACCTAGGCCAGGGAGACCGGCAAATAGTCAGATAGGTTCCATAATATTGTGTAGTAACATTCAGGCAATCAACCCTACCTTCATTTTGTTACAACCTTAAATCACTGTTCTTCCCCTAACACACCTGTACCATACATCACTGTTCTTCCCCTAACACATTTGTACCTTACATCACTGCCCCCCCCCCCCCCCCACACTGTACTTTACATAACTAACCCTCAGACGCCTGTACCATACATCCCTGTTCTTCCCCTAACACACCTGTACCATACATCACTGTTCTTCCCCTAACACACTTGTACCTAACATCACTGTTCTTCTCCTAACACACTTGTACCTTACATAACTGCCCCCCCCCCCCTGTTTTCATACACACACCTGTACCTTAAATCATTGTTTTTTCCCTCACACAACTGGGCCACACATCAACGTTTTCCCCGCCACACCGTGCCTTACATAATTGCCCCCCTCACACACCTGTAGGTTACATAACTGCATCACCCCTTTTGTATATACACACACACACACACACACCTGTATCATAAATCACTGTTATTCCCCACACACACCTGTATCATACATCAATGTTTTCCCCCTCACTGTTCCCTAGTTCTTTGTCCTCTGAAATATATCCTGTTACCGTTAGCTCCGCCTTGAAAGTCCGGTCAATACCCGAATATGTAATTAAAGCATTACAAAAACTACCCGCTACATCAACTGTTCCTGTACAGAGTTGAAGTTCTCCTGCTGTGATCTATGACAGTCAGCTGTTCCTGTACAGAGTTGAAGTTCTCCTGCTGTGATCTATGACAGTCAGCTGTTTCTGTACAGAGTTGAAGTTCTCTTGGTGTGATCTATGACAGTCTGCTGTTCCTGTACAGAGTTGAAGTTCTCCTGCTGTGATCTATGACAGTCAGCTGTTTCTGTACAGAGTTGAAGTTCTCCTGCTGTGATCTATGACAGTCAGCTGTTCCTGTACAGAGTTGAAGTTCTCCTGGTGTGATCTATGACAGTCAGCTGTTCCTGTACAGAGTTGAAGTTCTCTTGGTGTGATCTATGACAGTCAGCTGTTCCTGTACAGAGTTGAAGTTCTCCTGCTGTGATCTATGACAGTCAGCTGTTCCTGTACAGAGTTGAAGTTCTCCTGCTGTGATCTATGACAGTCAGCTGTTCCTGTACAGAGTTGAAGTTCTCTTGGTGTGATCTATGACAGTCAGCTGTTCCTGTACAGAGCTGAAGTTCTCCTGCTGTGATCTATGACAGTCAGCTGTTCCTGTACAGAGCTGAAGTTCTCCTGCTGTGATCTATGACAGTCAGCTGTTCCTGTACAGAGTTGAAGTTCTCTTGGTGTGATCTATGACAGTCAGCTGTTCCTGTACAGAGTTGAAGTTCTCCTGCTGTGATCTATGACAGTCAGCTGTTCCTGTACAGAGTTAAAGTTCTCCTGGTGTGATCTATTAGAATCAGCTGTTCCTGTACAGAGTTGAAGTTCTCCTGCTGTGATCTATGACAGTCAGCTGTTCCTGTACAGAGTTAAAGTTCTCCTGGTGTGATTTATTAGAATCAGCTGTTCCTGTACAGAGTTGAAGTTCTCCTGCTGTGATCTATGACAGTCGGCTGTTCCTGTACAGAGTTAAAGTTCTCCTGGTGTGATCTATTAGAATCAGCGGTTCCTGTACAGAGTTGAAGTTCTCCTGCTGTGATCTATGACAGTCAGCTGAAGCACTTGTGGAGGCAGTCCAGCCTGCAACAGAGGTCAGCCCGCCAATGATCGAAGCAACACTGAATAAGTAAACATACAGCCACCAGATTACACTCACACACATCAGTCCAGGGCACCAGGTTACACTCACACACATCAGTCCAGGGCACCAGGTTACACTCACACACATCAGTCCAGGGCACCAGATTACACTCACACACATCAGTCCAGGGCACCATATTACAATCACACACATCAGTCCAGGGCACCAGGTTACACTCACACACATCAGTCCAGGGCACCAGATTACACTCACACACATCAGTCCAGGGCACCAGATTACACTCACACACATCAGTCCAGGGCACCAGATTACACTCACACACATCAGTCCAGGGCACCAGATTACACTCACACACATCAGTCCAGGGCACCAGATTACACTCACACACATCAGTCCAGGGCACCAGATTACACTCACACACATCGGTCCAGGGCACCAGATTACACTCACACACATCAGTCCAGGGCACCAGATTACACTCACACACATCAGTCCAGGGCACCAGATTACACTCACACACATCAGTCCAGGGCACCAGATTACACTCACACACATCAGTCCAGGGCACCAGATTACACTCACACACATCAGTCCAGGGCACCAGATTACACTCACACACATCAGTCCAGGGCACCAGATTACACTCACACACATCAGTCCAGGGCACCAGATTACACTCACACACATCAGTCCAGGGCACCAGATTACACTCACACACATCAGTCCAGGGCACCAGATTACACTCACACACATCAGTCCAGGGCACCAGATTACACTCACACACATCAGTCCAGGGCACCAGATTACACTCACACACATCAGTCCAGGGCACCAGATTACACTCACACACATCAGTCCAGGGCACCAGATTACACTCACACACATCAGTCCAGGGCACCAGATTACATCACACACATCAGTCCAGGGCACCAGATTACACTCACACACATCAGTCCAGGGCACCAGATTACACTCACACACATCAGTCCAGGGCACCAGATTACACTCACACACATCAGTCCAGGGCACCAGATTACACTCACACACATCAGTCCCAGGGCACCAGATTACACTCACACACATCAGTCCAGGGCACCAGATTACACTCACACACATCAGTCCAGGGCACCAGATTACACTCACACACATCAGTCCAGGGCACCAGATTACACTCACACACATCAGTCCAGGGCACCAGATTACACTCACACACATCAGTCCAGGGCACCAGATTACACTCACACACATCAGTCCAGGGCACCAGATTACACTCACACACATCAGTCCAGGGCACCAGATTACACTCACACACATCAGTCCAGGGCACCAGATTACACTCACACACATCAGTCCAGGGCACCAGATTACACTCACACACATCAGTCCAGGGCACCAGATTACACTCACACACATCAGTCCAGGGCACCAGATTACACTCACACACATCAGTCCAGGGCACCAGATTACACTCACACACATCAGTCCAGGGCACCAGATTACACCACACACATCAGTCCAGGGCACCAGATTACACTCACACACATCAGTCCAGGGCACCAGATTACACTCACACACATCAGTCCAGGGCACCAGATTACACTCACACACATCAGTCCAGGGCACCAGATTACACTCACACACATCAGTCCAGGGCACCAGATTACACTCACACACATCAGTCCAGGGCACCAGATTACACTCACACACATCAGTCCAGGGCACCAGATTACACACACACATCAGTCCAGGGCACCAGATTACACTCACACACATCAGTCCAGGGCACCAGATTACACTCACACACATCAGTCCAGGGCACCAGATTACACTCACACACATCAGTCCAGGGCACCAGATTACACTCACACACATCAGTCCAGGGCACCAGATTACACACACACATCAGTCCAGGGCACCAGATTACACTCACACACATCAGTCCAGGGCACCAGATTACACTCACACACATCAGTCCAGGGCACCAGATTACACTCACACACATCAGTCCAGGGCACCAGATTACACTCACACACATCAGTCCAGGGCACCAGATTACACTCACACACATCAGTCCAGGGCACCAGATTACACTCACACACATCAGTCCAGGGCACCAGATTACACTCACACACATCAGTCCAGGGCACCAGATTACACTCACACACATCAGTCCAGGGCACCAGATTACACTCACACACATCAGTCCAGGGCACCAGATTACACTCACACACATCAGTCCAGGGCACCAGATTACACTCACACACATCAGTCCAGGGCACCAGATTACACTCACACACATCAGTCCAGGGCACCAGATTACACTCACACACATCAGTCCAGGGCACCAGATTACACTCACACACATCAGTCCAGGGCACCAGATTACACTCACACACATCAGTCCAGGGCACCAGATTACACTCACACACATCAGTCCAGGGCACCAGATTACACTCACACACATCAGTCCAGGGCACCAGGATTACACTCACCACACATCAGTCCAGGGCACCAGATTACACTCACACACATCAGTCCAGGGCACCAGATTACACTCACACACATCAGTCCAGGGCACCAGATTACACTCACACACATCAGTCCAGGGCACCAGATTACACTCACACACATCAGTCCAGGGCACCAGATTACACTCACACACATCAGTCCAGGGCACAGATTACACTCACACACATCAGTCCAGGGCACCAGATTACACTCACTACACATCAGTCCAGGGCACAGATTACACTCACACACATCAGTCCAGGGCACCAGAATTACACTCACACACATCAGTCCAGGGCACCAGATTACACTCACCACACATCAGTCCAGGGCACCAGATTACACTCACACACTATCAGTTCCAGGGCACCAGATTACACTCACACACATCAGTCCAGGGCACCAGATTACACTCACACACATCAGTCCAGGGCACCAGATTACACTCACACACATCAGTCCAGGGCACCAGATTACACTCACACACATCAGTCCAGGGCACCAGATTACACTCACACACATCAGTCCAGGGCTTCAGATTACACTCACACACCTCAGTCCAGGGCACCAGAATTACACTCACACACATCAGTCCAGGGCACCAGATTACACTCACACCACATCAGTCCAGGGCACCAGATTACACTCACACACATCAGTCCAGGGCACCAGATTACACTCACACACATCAGTCCAGGGCACCAGATTACACTCACACACATCAGTCCAGGGCACCAGATTACACTCACACACATCAGTCCAGGGCACCAGATTACACTCACACACATCAGTCCAGGGCACCAGATTACACTCATCACACATCAGTCCAGGGCACACAGATTACACTCACACACATCAGTCCAGGGCACCAGATTACACTCACACACGTCAGTCCAGGGCACCAGGTTACACTCACACACATCAGTCCAGGGCACCAGATTACACTCACACAACATCAGTCCAGGGCACCAGATTACACTCACACACATCAGTCCAGGGCACCAGGTTACACTCACACACATCAGTCCAGGGCACCAGGTTACACTCACACACATCAGTCCAGGGCACCAGATTACACTCACACACATCAGTCCAGGGCACCAGATTACACTCACACACGTCAGTCCAGGGCACCAGGTTACACTCACACACATCAGTCCAGGGCACCAGATTACACTCACACACGTCAGTCCAGGGCACCAGATTACACTCACACACGTCAGTCCAGGGCACCAGATTACACTCACACACGTCAGTCCAGGGCACCAGGTTACACTCACACACATCAGTCCAGGGCACCAGATTACACTCACACACATCAGTCCAGGGCACCATATTACACTCACACACATCAGTCCAGGGCACCAGATTACACTCACACACGTCAGTCCAGGGCACCAGATTACACTCACACACGTCAGTCCAGGGCACCAGGTTACACTCACACACATCAGTCCAGGGCACCAGATTACACTCACACACATCAGTCCAGGGCACCAGATTACACTCACACACGTCAGTCCAGGGCACCAGATTACACTCACACACGTCAGTCCAGGGCACCAGATTACACTCACACACGTCAGTCCAGGGCACCAGGTTACACTCACACACATCAGTCCAGGGCACCAGATTACACTCACACACATCAGTCCAGGGCACCAGATTACACTCACACACATCAGTCCAGGGCACCAGATTACACTCACACACATCAGTCCAGGGCACCAGATTACACTCACACACATCAGTCCAGGGCACCAGGTTACACTCACACACGTCAGTCCAGGGCACCAGGTTACACTCACACACATCAGTCCAGGGCACCAGATTACACTCACACACATCAGTCCAGGGCACCAGATTACACTCACACACATCAGTCCAGGGCACTAGAAGTAGCAGCAAGTGTGCAGACTACGCTTGGGTTCAAAGCGAGATAACGCAAAAACAAAGAACGGTTTTCCGGGAGAAGATTTTAAAATACTGGTTTAAATCATTTTAAATCTGGCTTCTTCTCCAGATCACCCTAACGCCTGAAAATCTGGCCCGGAAATGAGAATCACCCCCAGTGGTTTGTGCTCCACAGAGTGTGAATCCTGTCATGGGTGGCTAGCTGTGTACCTGCCACTAGCAGAGCTTCGTAAGCCTCAGTACTCCAAGGCAATCGATCTATTCAGGTACCAGGAATATACCTGCTGCCACACCTGTATGTTTGTGGTAGTTTAGGTCTGGCGTCACATGAGCCAAGTACACGATTACCCAGTAGTCGTCTATTCTGTTGATGTCTTGTCCAACATGAGCGGTGAAGATCTCAAGCGACCGTTGTCTTGTCCAACATGAGCGGTGAAGATCTCAAGCGACCGTTGTCTTGACCAACATGAGCGGTGAAGATCTCAAGCGACCGTTGTCTTGACCAACATGAGCGGTGAAGATCTCAAGCGACCGTTGTCTTGTCCAACATGAGCGGTGAAGATCTCAAGCGACCGTTTTCTTCTCAAGCGACCGTCTTGTTGATGACCCGTGATGGAATAAACGCATGACATATTTTGTTCAACATTCTGTGGTAATTCCTTTATTGAGTCAGGCTTACTAACTTTTGAATTTACATTTATGATCCCTAGCAAAAGTCTATACTTGATATGGTGAAATAAGGGAGCAAACAAAATGGGCTGATGGAGCTCATAAACCCTGGAAGGAAATCCATCTGCGTGAAGGACACGCCGAATGCCAACTCACCACTACTTTGTGGAAGTTCTTGTAAGAACACAGGCTAGGGCAACACAGCCCAACATAAAGTGTGGGCGGGCAGAGCCCACAAGCCCAGAAAGGTAACCTGTCTATGGGAGGAGGATTCCAGAAACGAACCCCCAACCGTCGAAGTCGGAAGTTGCTGGTCCAAGTGGCACGGGACTAGAAATCGGACATCTACGCACCACAATGGATGTTATGCAACATGAAAAGCAAATATTTATAGCAGCAGCAGAAGAAGAAGAAGAAGAAGAAGAAGAAGAAGAAGAAGAAGAAGAAGAAGAAGAAGAAGAAGAAGAAGAAGAAGAAGAAGAAGAAGAAGAAGAAGAAGAACCCATTTTCTGAGATAGTCATCTGACTTATGATTGTACAAAGAACATGCAACAACGATTGAATCTTTTTTCCTGTGGATCTCCAGAAAAGTCTGCATGTTTTACTATAGAACCCCCGCACTTTCAACTGAACTATTCACAAATAAACCAGCTTCAACATCCCGCGTGTGTGCAGGGCATAAAATGGCAATTCACGAACTGCACCTGCGCTGCATCAAGTCGCGATTCTCCAACCTGCCCTGACAGACAAGACAACAGCAGAACCGAATCGCTGCTTGCAAAAGGCGCCACCTGACGAGAACGTTCTCTAATTGGCTGTGTCATAGTGTGCATGCCTGCATGTAGATCAGTCATTCTGGTGTGGGAACCACATCAACCAGCTTCAGTATAACTGATCTATCTCCACGGACATGGTTGGCCGGTCATCATCTTCTTTCGCCGAGATGGTTAATCTGATTCCACATCACATGATGGGTCTCGTTTCACTGTGATTGTTTGCCGGGTTCCACACCAGAATAATCTCCGTTCACTGAGATTGTCTGCCGGGTTTCACACGAGAATAATCTCCTTTCACTGAGATGTTTAGTCTGGTTTCACGTCATTATGATTTTCCTTAAAGATATGTTTAGTCTGGTTTCACGTCATTATGGTCTCCTTTCACTGAGATGTTTAATCTGGTTTACGTCATTATGATATCTAGTCTAGTCTAGTCTTTCCTCTTGGGCCTAAGGCGGCGCATAGGGCAGAAGCCGTGGCTCTCCATGTTTGTGCGTAGCGCTAACATTTAGAGCCAGAAATCTGATTCTGTAACAACGGCGAGTTTTATCTTTCACTGAAATTACTAGCCTGGTTTCACGTCATTATGATCTCCTTTCACTGAAATTTACTAGTCTGGTTTCACGTCATTATGATCTCCTTTCACTGAAAGTACTAGCCTGGTTTCACGTCATTATGATCTCCTTTCACTGAAATTACTAGCCTGGTTTCACGTCATTATGATCTCCTATCACTGAAATTACTAGACTGGTTTCACGTCATTATGATCTCCTTTCACTGAAATTACTAGCCTGGTTTCACATCATTATGATCTCCTTTCACTGAAATTTACTAGTCTGGTTTCACGTAATTATGATCTCCTTTCACTGAGATGTTTAGTCTGGTTTCACGTCAGTATGATCTCCTTTGACTGAAATTACTAGTCTGGCTTCACGTCATTATAATCTCCTTTCACTGAGATGTTTAGTCTGGTTTCACGTCATTATGATCTCCTTTCACTGAAATTACTAGTCTGGTATCACGTTATTATGACCGCCTTTCAGTGAGATCTTCAGTCTAGATTCACGTCATTATGATCTCCTTTCACTGAGATTACTAGTCTGGTTTTACGTCATTATGATGTCCTTTCACTGAGATTACTAGTCTGGTTTCACGTCATTATGATCTCCTTTCACTGAGATTACTAGTCTGGTTTCACGTCATTATGATCTCCTTTCACTGAGATTACTAGTCTGGTTTCACGTCATTATGATCTCCTTTCACTGAGATTACTAGTCTGGTTTCACGTCATTATGATCTCCTTTCACTGAGATTACTAGTCTGTTTTCATTTCTCCAATAAGTCAACACGAACAACGGGGCATACAGCCTCACATGCTAAGACCCAACATGACTCAGCAGAAAGATATCACATAGCAGAAAACCATCAAAGTAATCAACACACGCGCATCAACATAACCAACATATATGTACAAATAACCAACAGACCACACAGATCAAAGTAACCGACACACAAATCAAAGTAACAATGGGAATCATGTTCTCACAAAAAATAGATACTCTGCCTGTAATATCTGCCAGGAAGTCCGTGTGTGTGTGTGTGTGTGTGTGTGTGTGCACACGTCAGAAAACACATTCAGCAGACAGTGCATGTTTATCAAGGCAACACTCACACATACAGTAGCATCAGAAACAACATAATTACTATATGAGATTATGACTCTACGGGGACACTATTTCTATGATATACCTTACGACTTTCTGTAACTGCAGTCTGCCACGATACATCGTAGGCGGTTTCTGCCACAGTCACTGGTATGCTATGAGTTTAACAGTGACTCCCTGTTGTCCCAGCCAATGTCATGTTAGACTCATGAATTCACCAGTGACTCCATGTCAGTGTCATAAATTCACCAGTGGTCAATGTCAGTGTTATGCTAGAATCATGAATTCACCAGTGACTCAATGTTAGTGTCATGCTAGACTCATGAATTCACCATGTCAGTGTCATGTTAGACTTATGAATTCACCAGTGACTCAATGTCAGTGTTATGCTAGACTCATGAATTCACCAAGTCAGTGTCATGTTAGACTCGTGAATTCCTCATGCAGCCAGAAGATGCTGTCTGTCCCTGAAACATGTACCACCACAAACAGCCGATATGATCCCGAGTCAAGAAGAACTGACTGATTAAAAAATAACACAATGGCTAAATAAAACATCAACAACAGCATTAGGCAGCAGATTAAAAAAAAATATATATATAACAATATAGACAACATGTATAAACAGATATGAGACATGAGCATGATATCAACTCGTCCAAATTTGAAATACATGTACAAGGCACAATGTGTAAAACACAAAACTAATGTATGGGACATAAACCAAGTAAATATGGTATCATCAACCAAGAAAACAAAGAACCAACTAGCAGATTCTAAGTGACACGGGGACCGATCATGATTAGATGACCATCTGGTCAGTGGGCACGCTGGACTGTGCGAATGGCTGTGTCTGTCTATCTGTCAATGTGTCTTTTGTGAGTGTCTGTTTGTGTGGGTGCTTATGCAGTTGTGTCTGTGCGTATTTGTGTGTCTGTGAATGTCAAAGTGCCAGTGTGTGTTTATGTGAATGCCTGTGTGTGCATCTGTGTGTGTTTCAGTGTATGTATATATCCTTATGTCGGGATATAACAGATTCGCTGACAGAGACTAAGTACCGGGAAAGCCACCCAGAGTACACAAACATCTGTCCTGCCAACAGTAAACAAGGCACGTGCACTATTTCAAGCCGTGGAAGAAGTGCGGCAGTAAACAGACCCACAAGGCACACGTCAACAAACACATGGGAATCTCAAGGTAACATCTTTAAAACACATTCACCCGCCACTCTCCGCCGGCTGCCATCAGCCTCATACATATTCACTCGCCACATGCCACCAGCCTCAAACACATTCACCCGCCATACACCGCCGCATGCCACCAGCCTCAAATACATTCACCCGCCTCACACCGCTGGCTGCCACCAACCTCAAACACATTCACCTGTCTCATGCCACCAGCCTCAAACATATTCCCCCGCCACACACTGCTGCATGCCACCAGCCTCAAACACATTCACCCGCCATACACCGCCGCATGCCACCAGCCTCAAACATATTCACCCGCCATACACCGCCGCATGCCACCAGCCTCAAACACATTAACCCGCCACATGCCACCAGCATCAAACACATTCACCCGCCATACGCCGCCGCATGCCACCAGTCTCAAACACATTCACCCGCCATACACCGCCGCATGCCACCAGCCTCAAACACATTCACCCACCACACGCCACCAGCCTCAAACATATTCACCCGCCACACGCCACCAGCCTCAAACACATTCCCTCGCCACACACCACCGGATGCCACCAGCCTCAAACACATTCACCCGCCACATGCCGCCAGCCTCAAACACATTAACCCGCCACATGCCACCAGCCTCAAACACATGCCCCCGCCACACACCTCCGGATGCCACCAGCCTCAAACACATTAACCCACCACATGCCACCAGCCTCAAACACATTAACCAGCCACATGCCACCAGCCTCAAACACATTCCCCCGCCACATGTCACCAGCCTCACATTCCCCCGCCACCAGCCTCAAACACATTCCCCCGCCACCAGCCTCAAACACATTCCCCCGCCACATGCCACCAGCCTCAAACACATTCCCCCGCCACACACCACCGGCTGCCACCAGCCTCAAACACATTCACCCGCCACCAGCCTCAAACACATTAACCCACCACATGCCACCAGCCTCAAACGCATTCACCCGCCACACGCCACCAGCCTCAAACACATTCCCCCGCCACATGCCACCAGCCTCAAACACATTAACCCGCCACATGCCACCAGCCTCAAACACATTAACCCGCCACATGCACCAGCCTCAAACACATTCCCCCGCCACATGCCACCAGCCTCAAACACATTAACCCGCCACATGCCACCAGCCTCAAACACATTCACCCGCCACATGCCACCAGCGTCAAACACATTCCCCCGCCACATGCCTCAAACACATTCCCCCACCACACACCGCCACATGCCACCAGCCTCAAATACATTAACCCGCCACATGTTTGACACTTGTGATCATGTGATCAGCTGCTGGAGGCCACTGAATCACCATGGGATATACATTCGCAGGTATTGATCCGCACTCATAGAAGTACATGAAAGAACTAGCCATCAACACAAACTTGAACATTACAGACATAATGAGATTCGAACACTCTAATCTGCAGGTTAAAAAACAGTTAGTTGCATATTCTTTACAGCACGTTGCAGTCAACACCAGCATTTTTTGCTGTTGTGATCTCTTGGCAAGTTTACGTTCAGTAACTAGCCATTGCTTTCTGAACAACCGGCACCCATACCGTTTCGTAAAAACCCAACGCAACGCGGTCTGCTGCCAAATCGTATGCAGCTGTATTTCGAACACGGATATGCAGGATTACGAACTGTGTTCATAACCTCATAGCCACGGAGTCGACAATCTGCAGGTAGCAGGTTCAAATCCTATTATGGCCACAACCTTAAATCTGTATGTTGTCTATTGTTCCCTCTAATTTGTACCTGCGTCCTTGACTTCTATAAGCACGTAATCATGATTTGGCTAGGTTTCTCACATAATCTCTCACACTGATATACTTCCCAGAGCTATGGTGCACATCTACTACAAAATGTTGAGACATAAATATGGACGTGTGGTCATTAAAATATCTGAATGTGCATATATTTTGGTGTAAAACTCTCTCAATGCAACACCGCAAAACTGCGGCAAGTTCCTGTGATCAGTCAACAGGAAAATTCTATTCACCTGATGGCGGTCACAAAAGTCCCCAGTTTGATGTATGTTACACATCTTGTCCCAATAGTCTTCAGCGGTCACAATGAAAAGATATGTAGATATATCTACCAGCTACTTCATATTATTTATCCACTAATTCATCTAATTTGCTCCCCTACCCCCAGGGTAGTTTCTGAAATCTTATCATTACGATGGGTGTTCACACAAAGTTATGTACATACATCTATCTCACACAATTTATGAGCACAGAGCTAGTGCACAAGGTTGTGTACATAAATCTATCACAAACAATTTATGATTATAATGATTGTGTACAAAGTTGTGTAATAAATAAACATGTGTCACATGTTAAATGATTCGTAAATATTAAGTACACTGAACAACAGTAAACACGTCCGTGAATTCACTCACATCCAAGATTGTACAGACGCGTCCGTGAATTCACTTACATCCAAGACTGCACAGCCACCTCCGTGAATTCACTCACATCCAAGATTGCACAGCCACGTCCGTGAATTCACTCACATCCAAGATTGCCCCGCGTCCGTGAATTCACGTCTGCAATCGGCTGGCGGTGACTCGTGGTTTGAGCATGCATGGACTCCACTGATGTTGGTGATGCTTTATGTTTGCTCATATCATTTTAGATTAACTTTGTCTCAGATCATATTACATTATATATGATTTGTTTACGCTCCCATAATTTATGATTTACTTGTGCTCACATTTTTTTAATGATTTACTTCTCAGATCATTCAGGCTCTCTCTCTCTCTCTCTCTCTCTCTCTCTCTCTCTCTCTCTCTCTCTCTCTCTCACACACACACACACACTTTCTCTGTCTTTCTTTCACTCTCTGTGTGTCTCTCGACATTTCACTTTCTCTCTCACTGTCTCTCTCACATACGCACACAAACTAGGAAACAAAATGTCTCCTCACAGGAGCACAGTCTGCTGGAGCCAGCTCTCATCTGTGCTGATATTTCCCTTCACATGGGCATGCTGTTGGGTATACAACAGACGCCAGCCTGAAGACGGAGAACAATTCCTCTGTTTTCCTCTTTTTCTTTCGTTCGCTTGACATTTGTCTATAATTGCAATGTTGTCTCTCTTAGTTCACTCAGTGGTCCATAGAGATTAGCTTCCACTGTTGGTTCTCTAGGCCAGAATGTTTGCCTAGATATGTCGTATTCTGGGAAGTCTTGGAGTATGGGATCTGCAGTCTAAGGCGCCAATCCACGTGCGTACATATCAGATTCACAATTTTGAATTGTGTATACATGTATGTGCGTAATATATAGTGTCCTGTTGTGAGACGCAGAATCATGATGTGTTCTGATCTGTGTCTGATTGTTCTGTCTAACATCATGACATTTACTTGTCAGGCCATAAATCCTGCAACCTGTTGTTTGTGTCTTCCTTATTCAAATTCACTGCGGGAAAAAAGTGTTTTGACATTTACTTGTATCTGAGACTGTCTGGGCTACCATGTTATTATGTCTATATAATATCCACTATGTTATTATGTCTGTATAATATCCACTATGTTATTATGTCTGTATAATATCCACTATGTTATTATGTCTGTATAATATCCACTATGTTATTATGTCTGTATAATATTATGATGACACATGCTATTATGTCTGTGTGTATACAATAGAATAATCACAGAGCTGTGGGAAAACACCATGTAATTACGCTATAACCTGGTACATGCGAAGGTCTGACATGGTTAGCATGCTGACCGGTGGTCATGCCCTCAATCCCCCAATGAGTGTATGTTGTAAACTGACCAGAGCTGCCAGGTCAACTCAGCCTCGGGCACCATGAGATGTCCCGGGAAGTGTGGATGTCCGGGGAAGTGTGAATGCCCGGGGAAGTGTGGATGTCCGGGGAAGTGTGAATGCCCGGGGAAGTGTGGATGTCCAGGGAAGTGTGAATGTCCAGGGAAGTGTGGATGTCCGGGGAAGTGTGGATGTCCAGGGAAGTGTGGATGTCCGGGGAAGTGTGGATGTCCGGGGAAGTGTGGATGTCCGGGGAAGTGTGGATGTCCAGGGAAGTGTGGATGTCCAGGGAAGTGTGGATGTCCAGGGAAGTGTGGATGTCCGGGGAAGTGTGGATGTCCGGGGAAGTGTGGATGTCCAGGGAAGTGTGGATGTCCAGGGAAGTGTGGATGTCCGGGGAAGTGTGGATGTCCGGATTGATCACGACGGCATCAGCCACCAGTGTCAGTTGTCTACACAAATATAGGGCACGCATCATATAGTCAATCGGTGACCACACTGTTAGTTAGTCTTTCCTCTTGAGCCTAAGGCGGCGCATAGGGCAGAAGTCCTGTCTCTCCATGCCTGGCGGTTCGCTGCTATCTGTTGTAGATCTTGGATATTTACTTGGCCATTGAATGAGCCTTCTCTAATGATGGTTCTACGCAGGGTCTCTCTTGGTCTTCCCCGTTTTCTTTTCCCTACCGGTGACCATATGAGGGCTTGGTAGGGGAGTCTTGTCTTGTCCATTCTGAGTACATGGCCGATGTAGTTCCAACGGCGTCTTCTTATGAAATTGGATACTGTATCTTGCTTAGTCTCTTGTCTTATTTGCGAATTGGTTCTGAAATCTGTCCAGTGGATGTTTAGAAGTCTTCTAAGACATTTGTTCTCAAAATTGTCTAATTTTTTATCTAAAGCTACCGTTGATTTCCAACTTTCACATCCATACGTTAACACTGGAATCACACAAGAGTTGAAGATTTTAAGTTTTGTGTGTTTGCTGAGTGTCTTTGACTTCCAGATGTTTGACAGACCACACTGTAGGCCTGTTTTAAATCATTCTATTGCTGATACTGTCATGTATTTATCTTCGCTTTCAGGTTCCAGATATTGGTGACCTTGACTCTTCAAACCTCTCTCATCATCTCATGTCATCTTGTTCCTCTGTACCTTGCGGTGTCGAGGTGAAGCATAAACAGCGGGAGAGTGCCCGTCCATCATCTCATCTTGTTCCTCTGTACCTTGCGGTGTCGAGGTGAAGCATAAACAGCGGGAGAGTGCCCGTCCATCATCTCATCTTGTTCCTCTTGTACCTTGCGGTGTCGAGGTGAAGCATAAACAGCGGGAGAGTGCCCGTCCATCATCTCATCTTGTTCCTCTTGTACCTTGCGGTGTCGAGGTGAAGCATAAACAGCGGGAGAGTGCCCGTCCATCATCTCATCTTGTTCCTCTTGTACCTTGCGGTGTCGAGGTGAAGCATAAACAGCGGGAGAGTGCCCGTCCATCATCTCATCTTGTTCCTCTGTACCTTGCGGTGTCGAGGTGAAGCAAAAACAGCGGGAAAGTGCCTGTATAGGGGCTTCATATATCTACAAGATGTGGAGTGCGCCTGGCCCTGCAGCCAGAAGAGTTAGGATCGCCTAGCCTCTCCCAGGGGAGGCGAAAAACGAAAATTAGCAGCCTGGACGATTGACCCACAGACTACAAAGTCAAGCTCAATTCCCCCGGTGGTGTAGACCGGGAAACCATCACCCCGAGGTTATGGGCCAATGAGGCTCTGGCTCGCCAGGGGGACAGACTCACCTTGGTCAGATTATTCTGTCCTAAACCTGCGACTGGCCTAGCAAGCCGGCAGGGGATTCGTCCTTCTGCTCAAAGAAAAAGAAAGAAACCAAACCTCATGTATCATGTATGTACACTCACACCATCAGTAAGTCGTGAACTCTCAGATCATGTATTATGTATGTAAAGACACATCAACTGTAAGTCGTGAACTCTCAGATCATGTATCATGTATGCAGGCAAGGAACAAGCTGCTGGTAGGACCCACCACTGTCGCCATGAACCTTCAGTCGGTGTAGAATCTCTGGGTTGGTGTAAATCTGGCTGGTTAGCAGGGACGTGGATGCTAGGACCCACCACTGTCACCATGAGCCAGACTGCGAGAGCAGCAAATTAAAAGAGGGGTGGCCAAACAAGAACACTACGCAGGAAGCCAAAGAAGATTGATAAACCAACACAGAACTGGCGTCGTTAGCCGCTACACGCTGCGGGATTTGCTGAGGAGGGGATCCGAGCACTTATGGACTGAATGATCCGATGTGCAACGAGGATGATTTGTCGACTAACTAACTAACTAACTAACTGTCACCATGAACCTCCAGTCGGTGTAGAATCTCTGGGTTGGTGTAAATTTGGTTGGCCAGCAAGGACGTGGATGCATAGCTCTGGGCCTTAGAGTTGATACACATGATGAGCTGAGAACTTTCCAGAGTCTCACTGCACTGGATCGTGTGGAAGATGTGAGTCATGCCCGGGTCCACAGTTCGGAATACAACATAGTTGCTCTCGATGAACTTGGTGTACAAGTCAACATCTTCCTTGCCCCAGCCACGGATACTAAGATCAAATCCTCCGACCTTGTGGTAGTCGCTACGGTACAATGGCGGCAATGCCGAAGCCAAACTGCCTCCAGTATCCAACATCGTCGCTGACATCTCCCTCCTTTAGGATACATTCCGAGTTGTGGCACACACAGTGAGCAGAACCAGGGAAGCATACCGGCTCAGGGTCATACTGGCTGAACACAATAGGAAAGTAGACCCGAGATCCTCGGAGAGTGTTCAAGCGTACTCTTTCTAAAGAAGCGGCTGTGAAGATGATGTCAACATCAGTGAAGAAGAGCAGAGCCTCGGGACTGCAATGCTCAGCGCCCAGCTGGAGGCCGGGACCTCTGGAGAACTCAGCGTTGGTTTGTACAACCTCAATGTATTCCTTGCCGTACTTCTGCTGGAAGTGCTGCACCAGGTCAAGGGTCAGCTTGTGAGCCAAAGGATCGCCCTTGGCCTTGTACAACACTAACACAAGTCTGGCATTCTCCCTAGGCCTCAGAATCACATTTTCAATATTGCTCATAAACCTCTGGAAAATGTTAAACCTGCCCATGAGAGGCATGATGATATCTATATGTTCTGACCGTTTACTGCTGCCCACGAAAGACACCAATCTGCCAGCAAATATTTCAATCAGAGACTTTACTTTATCCCCCAATCCTCTCTGGACAGCCGCAGATTCTTCTTTCATTTCCACTGGCAAAAACACCCGCTGCAAATAGGCGTGTCTCCTGACACTGGCCGACATCTTCTTGCCGCTGTACTTGCGGTAAATAAGAAGCAGATCTAAAACATAATCTGCCCCGTGCAGTGGATCTAACCGTTGGTAGGCGTACTGAATCTCTTTAAAATCTATAGTCCTCCCTCTGAGGTGAGCATTTTCGTTGATCTTCATCAAAATCTGACTGACTAATTCATCTAAAGCACCTTTCACGGATTCTTCGAGGCCGCGACGAGGGTTATTGTTGAACTGAGAGTACATGGACCTGGCCACAACTCCCAAGCGATCACTTCCCTGCCGCTGAGGGGGTGAAACTTGGTCAGTGACGTCGGCTGGCTCAAACCAGGTTCCAAAGGCAATCTACCATCCTGAATCAACTCAGACATGGCAGCAAAGTCCCGATGGAGGTGCACCTGGCGCTGATGTTGCCACATGATCTTCACCGACTGCAAGTAGTTGGTGATGTGGTACTGATAGTCCGGATCCTTGACCGGGTGCAAGGACACTGCCTCCTGGACTTCCTTGCTCTTCAGGGTGTTTTTAAATGAACCTGCCGCTTCCTTGTAGTTCTGATAGAGGATCTGCTGCATCTGAAACGAAGAAAGACCAACAGATCCCGTGAATATACATAGGTGCTCAAATACGGCACAGAATTTGAAACATGTTATATTTACAACAAGGAAACATGAAGATCGGTTACGATTGTGAACATGAAGCATTCCTAGTTTGTGACACTCAGCATGTCATGTTTTGAAAACAAGCAGACTATGAAAGTCAAGTGGGTAACCTCAGACAATGCTGTTTCCGCCTTTGTTGCTGCACTTCTGGGCTAGTTTGTGCACCGAAACAACCCTGTAGCTTTGTTTATTGGTATCATTTATGTACACAAAGCCATCATATCGGTTCTTTTACCTTAGGCTGCGGAATACACCAGGAAGACAGACAATAGCTCTCTCTCTCTCTCTCTTACACACAGACAAACACATGCACACAATGCACGCGCGCACACGCACGCACACACACACACACATATATATCGATATGTGTGCATGTGTAGAAAGACAGTGAGATACAATAAGAATACAGGCAAATGAACACACATAAGGACATACAGTAGATGACAGGTACGCAGACAAACATAGTCAAATATGAAAGTCAAAAAGAACATATACATAGACAGGTAGACAGATATATAGAAAGACAGTCATGCATACATACAGACAATAGAAAGACGGCCAGAGTGAATTGAATTGAATTGAACTTTATTTTAAAAGGGTTACAAATTGGGCACGTAGGCCCGTCTTACATTCGGCCCTTCCAATCACTCATCTTTCGTTCATCAACAGTGCATGATACATTCACATAGGAAAAAAATATTGTCAAATGTGTGATGTAAACATAAACAATGCATATTATCATGTTAGGTGGCACATCCCCCCTCCAACACAGACATCCCGCACCAACCCAGACATCTCGCATCCACCCACACAAACATCCCTCACACACATCCCCACCCACACACAACTTCCCACTCACACATACCCCAACCCACACAAACTCGCCCACACACACATGCTCCACCCACCCACCCTCAACCACACACACACACCCCTCCCACACACACATCCGGCACCAGCCCATACAACATCCCTCACACATCACCCACCCATCTTCCCATCCCCACACACACATTTTCTCACCCACCCACACATTTCACATCTACCCACACACCCCATCCAAGCCCACATACATCCCCACCCACACACACATTCCCACCCACACACATCTCCCACGCATACACATATCCCCACTCCCCCTACACATGCCCCAACACACCCACACACACACCGCCCACCTACCAATACCCACACATATCCCATCCGCCAACACCCACACATACCACTACCCACCAACACCCACACAAACCCAAACACACATCCCTCACCCACCCACATATTCCCCACCCACACATGTCCCATCCATACGCACATCCCTCCACCCACCCATACACCTCCCCACCTACTCACTCCTCCCCACCCACACACATATCCCACACATCCTCCACTCACACACACTTCTCCCATACTCCCCAGACATCTCCTACCCACACACATCTCCCACTCCATACACACCTTCCCCATCCATATATAGATCAGCCACACCCATCCCTCAACCCATACACACATTACCCACACACCCATCCACATATCCCCACCCACTCATACACACATCCCTAACCCACTCATACACACATCCCTCACCCACACACACCCTCTACCGACGGACACATACCTCATCCACACACATATTCCCCCACCCACCCACCCACACAACTCCCCGCCCACCCACTCGCATATCTACAACCCACACACAAATCCCCCACCCACACATATCTCCCAACCCACACACAAACCCTCACTCACAAACCCATTCCCGAATCCAAACCCCACATCTAGACACATACATTATGCCTCACATAATCTGAGACAGACAGGAGCCAGTTACAAATCTCAGACAGACAAACACTCAAGAAGAAAAATATGTTGAATATTGCAATGTTGACACAAGTTCAACGGTCCCACATGTTGGTGAAGTAAGGAGCCTTTGTGACTGAGAAAGGCCGTGTGAAAACCTGTCCCACCGACCCTCATGTATCTGTCAGGTCACGGCGGATAGCAAAACAAACAGGCAATTGGATCAAGTAAGGTGACAGATCTGTGCAAGCACCCGCACCAGTCTAGCCGCGACCTCTGGAGCCTCTGGACACCAGCTGTTCCTTGATGGCACCGACTGATCAGATTGTGTGACAGAAACTAATATGTGTATGTAGACATACACCAAACCTGTATAAAAGTATGTTGAAAGTATGTCTATCAGACAGATAGACAGAATGCGAGACAGACCTGCAAGCAAAAAGACTGACAGACAGACGTGTGTACGAGTATACAGAAAGATTGTCTAGTAGACAGACACAGAGACAGAGTGATTGACCGACGAACTGGACTGCATACAGGTAGGCAGATTACCTTGGTCTGTTCCCCTAGATCTTACCAGTTGTCACCAAATTCTCCAATCCATTTCTTCTCATAACATGCCCAAAAAATTTTGACTGTCTACGTCTAATTTCTCTAATCAATTTACGATCTTCATTTGTTTCTGAAGGACTTGTTCATTGGTCTTTCTGGCTGTCCATGGTATTCTTTGCAGATTAATATGCAGACCAAAAAACAGACAGAAAGTAACACGGACAGATAGATAGACAAAAGACACAATATATATATATATTCATTGGCACCTTGCCGTCTTGACAGACGATAGTTTGTGCTTTAAAAGGCATAATAACTTTTACGTATGGCGGTAGCGAGTGTGACTGATAAGGCCAATTTGCACTGTAAATGTCCGTTCACAGTGGGTGCATGTGAACACTTGGTCATTTCCACCATCATGCACCATCTTACGTCTCAAACGCTTGGTGTGTGACTTATCTGCAATAATTTTCTCCTTTGTCTTTATTCCATTTCTGATGTTTGCCCTCCATGCAACACGTTCAGCGGCGACTTCCTCCCATTGTGCATTATCAATGCCTGTATCAATCATGTCCCGCTTACACACATCTTTGTATCGTAGTAGAGGCCGACCCTGTGATCTCTTACCCATCTGTAATTCACCAAAAAAGATGTCCTTTGGTATTCTACCATCATCCATCCTCCTAAGATGTCCTATCCATCTAAGTCTACGAAGACTGAGCATGGAATAAACTGTCACACAACCTGATCTTTCCAATACTTCAGTATTTGTGATTTTGTCTTGCCACTTAATACCAAGAATTCTTCGCAGACACCGCATATGAAAGCTGTTTAAATTTTTCTCTTGGTGTGAGTAAGTTGTCCAGGTTTCACTGCCATAGAGAAGAGTACTAAGGACACAGGCTTGATAGACAAGGACTTTTGTTTTGGCAGTAAGCTTCCTGTTCTCCCAGACTCTTTTTCTTAACCTGTTCATTGTTGTTGCTGCCTTACCAATCCGGATGTTGATTTCCTGATCTAGGGATAGTTTGCTATTTACCACTGATCCTAGATATGTAAAACGGTCTACTATCTCTAGTTCGGCGTCGTCAATAAAGATTGATGGTACCCCATATATATATATACATGCAAGTAGACAGAAGAACACACATCCACCAAGTGAAACATACAGACATACAGAAACATAGCGATACACACGGAGACATAGCCATACATACACGCACCGAAACCTAGTGAAACACACACACACACACACACACACATACAGCAAACTAGCCATCCATATACAGACACACATATAAACTCATAGATACATATACACACAGAAACATAGCGATACATACACACAAACACACACACGCAGCAACGTAGCCATACATACACACACACACGCGCGCGCGCGCACTTAGCTATACATACACAGACACACATAGAAACCTACCCACGCACAAACACACACACAAACACCTAACACAATAATGTGATAAAGGCCACCGTTATGACAGGCTAAGGAAACAGGGGTAAGCATCGCAGATAATGTCGGCGAACGAAGGCAGGAAGGACAACGGCGAAGAGGTACACCCCGAGCATTTATCACAGTAAAACATCTAAACAGAAAAATACCGTGAACAATGTTACCCGCACTGTGAACCACCTCAATTATCACCAAGTCCGGGGAAGTGCACTGAACGAGGCGGACAGTTTTCCTGAAGATCGGGCGGGCGGGGATTTGAACAGACCACAACCCGACCAGCAGGCCGTCGTGCTAGCTGCCACACTACCATGACAGGTGCTAGTAGTGTCTCTCCAGTGACGGTTCACCGCACCTGGCATCATGCCGGCACACGTTCACGCGCAGAGCCTAGAAGAGAACTAAGACAGCTCGCCATGAAGCCTGCATTTCCACTCACGGTGGTGCCGGTTATACAACCGCCAGCCAGCGCGTGAAGCGGGTCACGGTGAGTGCCTGTTGTCTGCAGGTTTTCTGTGAGCGTGTGTGGGATAACAACTGCCAACAGGTGCTGCCCGGTGGTGGCAACGAGAGGGCGATAACACTGAAGGCAATCTAGTATTATCAAGACATTTGCGTATTGTTAACAGATGTACAAGACATTGTGTAATGTTGTCAGATATACAGCATTGTGTACTGTTAACAGATATACAACATTGTGTATTGTTAACAGGTATACAACATTGTCTATTGTTAACAGATGTACAAGACACTGTGTAATGTTGTCAGATATACAACATTTTGTACTGTTAACAGATAAACAACATTGTGTATTGTTAACATATATACATTGTCTATTATTGACAGCGGTCTCTCTGGCCGAGGGGTTACAACACTTTCTCCGTAATCCCGTTTATCACGCAGAGTCTCGTAGCGGACGAGAGCTGGAAGCTGTTCGACCCCCGCTGGTGACTTGCGGGATAACTGAGCCGGACGCTCAGAAATCAATGGCAAACTACTGAGCGTAATCTTGCCAAGAAATCAACAGACAGCTGAAAGATGCTGCTGTTGACATCGATGTCCTGTAAAAGGATATGCGAATTTAAAAAAAAAATAATATTGACAGATGTACAAAACATTGTGTAATGTTGTCAGATATACAACATTGTGAACTGTTAACAGATAAATAACATTGTGTATTGTTAACATATATACATTGTCTATTGTTGACAGATGTACAAGACATTGTGTAATGTTGTCAGATATACAACATTGTGAACTGTTAACAGATAAACAACATTATGTATTGTTAACAGATGTACAAGACATTGTGTAATGTTGTCAGAGACAATAACAATCATAACCGCCACCAACACAGGAACACGTGGGTAGATCCAGGGAATGAATAGCTTTCCCAGAACAAACCAAATCAACAAAGAGAGGTTTCCCAAGACAACATCAGCCTGATCAAGGACCGATGGTAGGCAATCCAGGCTACACAAGCATATAGCAGTGTGGATAATACAACTGCTTTGTAGACTTTCAGCTTTGTTTGCAGGCTTATTCCATTTCTGTCCCTTACGTTCTTGTACAGTCTGCTAAAGGCCGCTCTGGCCTTGGAGATTCTTGTATTCACTTCGTCATCAATTGTGGCAGCTTGTGACACGGTGCTGCCAAGATAGGTGAATTTGTCCACAGCACTTAGTCTATGACCATTCACTTTGATACTCGGCACGGTGTGATTTTTCCCTGGAGCTGGCTGGTACATAACTACAGTCTTCTCCAAGTTGATATTGCGCTGGCATAGGCATATGAGAAAGCTGAAACGTTGTGTTGCATGTCTGTCTCTGAGTTGGCATATAGAGCGCAATCATCAGCAAACAGGAGCTCTCTGGTTGTGTTGCTGGTAGTTTTGGTGTTAGCTTCAGCCTTCAAAGATTGAAGAACTTCCATCCATGCGGTAGTTGATGTCTATTCCAATGTCGTTGTTTTCGAAAGCATTGGCCAACATAGCTGAAAACATGAGGCTGAACAGTGTTGGTGCCGGGACACAGCCTTGTTTCTCTTCACTGGTGATAGGAAAGGGTTGAGACAATTCGCCACTTTTCTGGACTCTTGCCTGCATGCCATCATGAAATAGCTGCACTATTTGGAAAAAAACTTTCCTGGACAGCCATATTTCGCCATAATCTTCCAGTCTTTCTCTGCTGACTGTATCAAAAGCCTTGGTAAGATCAATTAAAGTGGAGAACATATCGGAGTACTCTTCCTGACATTTCTCTTGCAACTACTTTGCAACGAAAATCAAGTCAACAGTACCTCGTTCTATTTTAAAGCTAGGTTAGGCAACACACACACACAATTTTGAAAAAAAAAACAGCAACAACAGAATAAGTGAACCAAATAATAAATATAACATTAGGGTGGGGATAGAAAAATTAGAGAGAGAGAGAGAGAGAGAGAGAGAGAGAGAGAGAGAGAGAGAGAGAGAGAGAGAGAGAGAGAGAGAGAGAGAGAGAGAGAGAGAGAGAGAGAGAGAGAGCAGAACTCTGGCAAAGGAAAGAGAAGACGCACAAACCCGGGTAATTATCCCGGAATGAAGCGGAGCAAGGTTGCAGCGTGTCAGCGGTTACACTCATGCGTGAACGCCTCGTCAATACAGCAGCCGAGACTGCGCCAGGGAATCAAGGAGTGCCGGGGGTGGTAAACACGAGACACGCTAGATGCGCTTGCATGCACGGCCTCAATGCCAGAGACACTTGACATAGGCCGTACGTGGTTCTTGTGTGATCGTTACACCACAATTTGTTATCAGTGCAGGCCGATTTCTCTGGATCACTTGAGAATTCTCTTCAATGGCATTGGTTCGTTCTGTCTGTTTCTCTGTCTGTCTGGTTCCTCTTCTACCCCGGGGTGTAGAGGAACAATTAAATGACCTGCTCCCGTGTAACTGATACTCACGTAAAGATAGTCTCAGAGCAGATATACTGCCGTTGTGGTGTCACGTGTTAGGTCTTCACACATTATAGACCACCACATAACCAGGTGGGGTGGCCATTTCATGCCCCAGACAGCCTTACTTCCCAGAATGCACTAGACATTTCCCAGACAGCCTTACTTCCCAGAATGCACTGGACATTTCCCAGACAGCCTTATTTCCCAGGATGCACTGGACATGTCCCAGACAACCTTACTTCCCAGGATGCACTGGACATTTCCCAGACAACCTTACTTCCCAGGATGCACTGGAAATTTCCCAGACAGCCTTACTTCCCAAGATGCACTGGACATTTCCCAGACAGCCTTACTTTCCAGAATGCACTGAACATGACCCAGACAGCCTTTCTTCCCAGAATGCACTGGATATTTCCTGGTACCCCTGTGATCCTGCTGGATCAACCATAGAGTGCTAGTGATAGTCAGAAATAATCCCGCCACAGCCAATGATTGAACATAGACCACTTCCTTGACAAACAAGAGCGCACAAGGTTTGTACTAGGGCGCTCCGTCTGTGATGTCAGTACAAGTGTACGTGCTTGTGTAAGGGTTATGTCGTTACGCCAACAATGGCATCAGCGGGACCGGGCAGGTCCCATGCCAACTCTCGTCGTTGGCTTCGGGAGGAGAGAGTGGATGAGACAGTGTGACTAGTGTTACGTAGTACGGCTGTTGTCAGGCCCGGAGAACTTGCACGTTCTACTGAATCAACTGTTCTGATGTAGGCAAGACAGGAGAGACGAGGGGATGAGCCAGTGCGACTACAGGTATGTTGCAGCTATGCTCCACGCGCAGCTTGGAGCTGTGTACCAGAGCCGAGTGGTCTGTTGATGGGGTAGCTTGTGGCGCCAGAGACTGGCTACCCATTTGTTGTTGAACTCAACGCACCACAGGCTAGCTAGCAGAAATGATATATCCTTCCCGAGTGTGTTTCTTACGTTTTTACCCCAACATCAACAATATGAGACTACTGTAAACAAAACATAAATTATAATCACGAATTCGCTTCTCTACTTTATGACTTATTTTCTTTCTATCTATCCGAATTTCGTTCTTTATCTCTCGGCCAACTCTCACTTGTTATTCAGTCTGCAGTCTAAGATGTGGGGAATTACTCGCAGTTCTGCGTGTCTGCCACAACCTCACATCCGTGCTGTACGTCTCTGGCTGTTTGCTGTCTCCCGTCTCTGGCTGTCTGCTGTCTCCCGTCTCTGGCTGTCTGCTGTCCCCCGTCTCTGGCTGTCTCCTGTCCTCTGTCTCTGGCTGTCTGCTGTCCTCCGTCTCTGGCTGCCTGCTGTCCTCCGTCTCTGGCTGTCTGCTGTCCCCCGTCTCTGGCTGTCTCCTGTCCTCTGTCTCTGGCTGTCTCCTGTCCTCCGTCTCTGGCTGCCTGCTGTCCTCCGTCTCTGGCTGTCTCCTGTCCTCCGTCTCTGGCTGTCTGCTGTCCTCCGTCTCTGGCTGTCTGCTGTCCTCCGTCTCTGGCTGTCTGCTGTCCTCCGTCTCTGGCTGTCTGCTGTCTCCCGTCTCTGGCTGTCTCCTGTCCTCCGTCTCTGGCTGTCTCCTGTCCTCCGTCTCTGGCTGTCTGCTGTCCTCCGTCTCTGGCTGCCGGCTGTCCTCCGTCTCTGGCTGTCTGCTGTCCTCCGTCTCTGGCTGTCTCCTGTCCTCCGTCTCTGGCTGTCTCCTGTCCTCCGTCTCTGGCTGTCTGCCGTCTCTGGCTGTCTGCTGTCCTCCGTCTCTGGCTGTCTGCTGTCCCCCGTCTCTGGCTGTCTGCTGTCCTCCGTCTCTGGCTGTCTGCTGTCCTCCGTCTCTGGCTGTCTGCTGTCCTCCATCTCTACACTAGCTTTACCATCATGTGCCATGCCACAACCTCACACGCGTGCTGCACGTCTTTGGCTGTCTGCTGTCCTCCGTCTCTGGCTGACTACTGTCCTCCGTCTCTGGCTACCTGCTGTCCTCCGTCTCTGGCTGTCTGCTGTCCTCCATCTCTACACTAGCTTTACCATCATGTGCCATGCCACAACCTCACACGCGTACTGCACGTCTTTGGCTGTCTGCTGTCCTCCGTCTATACGCTAGATTTATCATTATGTGCCATGCCAAATGGCGGCGACGCCGATGTGTCTTCACTGATCTTGGTTACTGGTGTCCGGATCAAATCTACTGGTGGTTTTCCTCCAAGCCACCGTATTAGGCCACCCAGCATGGTTATTTTCGGTGTGAATCTGCCTCTCCTACTTATCTCTATAGTTGTCACCATATTTTCGGTGTGAATCTGCCTCTCCTACTTATCTCTATAGTTGTCACCATATTTTCGGTGTGAATCTGCCTCTCCTACTTATCTCTATAGTTGTCACCATATTTTCGGTGTGAATCTGCCTCTCCTACTTATCTCTATAGTTGTCACCATATTTTCGGTGTGAATCTGCCTCTCCTACTTATCTCTATAGTTGTCACTGTCAACAACTTAACGGACAGGCATCATCGGGTACTTCTCACACACTCGTACAAGACAACTTGCAAGTCGTGTGGGAGGCAAAATGCATGGTCCATTTTATTGCCGTTGGCTCGCTTACAAGCGGTAAACAGTCGCTAATGCAATACACAATATATAGCCACAGAATTATCTAACACAAACTGCTAACCCTATGCTAACTCTATCTACTAGTGAACACACAACTCCTAACGTTACTCTAAACGATGTGAATGCCCCAAGTCCAGTCTCCCGTCTGCCGGACATCTCTCCCGTGGTTACACACCCCGCGGGGGTGACCTTCTCCTTCGTGCGTGTTACCTCACATCGCACGCTGCTGGCAAAACGTGGCCTGTTGAGTGTCTACTCAACTGTGCTCTGGCTTCATGAGGTGCGGTGGTATCGTGATTAGAGTGCTAACTCTCTGAACACCGCCTGCGTGTATTCTGAGGGAGTGGCTAACCTTCCACGATTCCCTCATCTCCCCTGCTCTTGCCTCGGGCACCGTATCTCCTCCTGGTCCCTCCAGGATTGACCGCTCTCCCTGGCGGAGGGGATGCGGTTGAGTCTTTGACACACACCCGCCCCCCTTGTGTTGCGTCATCAACTTTCACTTATTGGTTGTGACGCAAGGAGGTTTCTACACAAAAAATTAGTGTATCTAATTTTTGTCAAAGACTCTAGATAACCTGGCACTGGGCTTTCCAATAGACTATTTAACAACTATTGTCACAATGTAGTAAAGCCTCACTTGGCTACTGGCAATCGCCACAAACTTGCCTGGTTGGCGTGAGCCCCTTCTCACATGCTATATTATATTTATCAGAGGTATGTCTGAACCGGACCGTTGTCTTATAAGACCTGCCCTCACATAGTAAATTAATTTACTACCCATACAAAGTTGACTTTATTAGGGTCAACACATGAATTGCTTCATGTCCCCCATATAATATTTAACAACCAATCTACAAGAGTGTGTGCGACAGGATTTACCTTCTTCGCTTCCGCGCGTAAGACTTCATTTCACTGTTAATTTAGTTCTTCGTTGTCTATTATGTCCCCTGGCCCCAAAGTTATCTGCCTTTGATCTGCAAATAGTGTATGCAATTTATATGTTTGTTTTTCTGGTTGTTTGCGTGTTTGGATGTAATAAATCTACTACTCTAACTTCTACCCTATATTTCTAACTTATCTGTGTATGTATGTTAGTTTTTTGAGTGCCATAATTTTGTTCAATGTGGCCACAAACAGGTGTATAACACTAATTCGTGACTACATTCCATTGTTATGAGACCCAAAATACTGTATTCTAAGTTCTAAACTATATTACAGATAACACATTCACACTAACACATTTTCATTAACGACAAACAACATTAACACAGACACATAGTAAAATTCGAGCCAGACAGCAGCAGAATCAGCTGACTGATGTCAATTTCTCCCGTTTCTTTTCCATTTGCTCTCACTTCCACACTTCTGTCATACTCCTTTCATCCTTCATTCTGTCATACATCTTTCATCCTTCCACACCTATTCTTCTGCTTATTTAAAACCCTTGGCGTGAGACTGTACACGTTTGGCTCAGTTTGAGATGATTGAGCCTCATGACTGTGCGCTAGTCATTGCACGAGTCATATATGTACATTATATTTACATGGGCGAGACAGGGTTGATGGCTTGTCCCTTTGATCTCATCATCTAGTATGTTACACTAACCTAAAGTATCATATTTTATATTATAATAAACTATTCTGCTTTTATAACTAAGTATTTAATGTGTTACTTAAGTTCTATTATGTTAATTATATTATCTGTTTATCGTACTCGTTATGTTTATCTAATCTAAGGGATGTAATGTAACTATTTAACTGTAATTAGTGTGATATGAGTTATGTACCTTAATTAAATGGATGATGTGAACACAATTTATGTATTTTTCTAAATACTATGCTAAATAATGTTTTTAAATGCACAAAGGAATTATATGAGTGATGTTCTTCATCTAAATGGTGTAAATGATGTATGTTACCTTATCTACTCTTTTTAATCTATTATGATGTGAGATGATGATACTAATAAATGGTCATATTTGAGAGATGGTATGGTTTCATTAAGATGGACTAAACTAAATTAAAATGAAGCTAAGTTAAATATAACAGTCTAAATAGTACTATTCATATTATAAATTTAATTTACCTTGTAATTAACTATTTTTATGTCTAAACTAATATTTTAATTTAATTCTACGCTAAGTAAATGGGTTAATTACTGTACTAACTATCCTATTAAAATAAATGAGAACTATTATATTACCTAATTTTACCTCTAATTATTTATAACTATTTTTTTTTTTTTTTTTTTTTTTTTTTTTAAAGAAATTATTATTTTACATATCACATTAAGTTTATATACATAGTATTCAGTTCTCTCAGGTTAGTAGTTGCCTTCATGTTTGAATATTGGTATAGGCACAATATAACTACCTAATTTGCCTGGGTATCTGAAATACATTTTACGGTCATAATAATGTTCATCGGTAGTGCACGTGTAGAGATTCGTTGGTGTCGTAGCTTAGTCTTTATGTGTCTGAAATTAAGCACTGTTCTGACACTGTTTTCTACATTTCACACAAATGATACACCGGCCTGGAGCTTAGTTGGGAATGAGCTGTCCTGATTCACACGGTAGTATCTAAGTTCTGTAGCACAGTTCTTAAGTTACTGTCTACGGACACATGATAGTTCGTTGTACTTGGTACACTCTTAAGCACACCATGGGTGTATATGTAACCTATTTTACATAGCATAATGTACTGTATTCATGTACTAACTATCACTCTACATTATTATGTGGGATTTCAGGTATTATTACCTCAGATGGTAAAACTAGTGACCACCTGAATATCCGGTCATTTAGATGCATACCAATCTGTATGACCGTGATCGGGGAGTTGTCGGTCTGGACAATGCAGTGAACATCCGTCAGAACTCGATGGAGCTTTCTCACTGCATAGATGACGCCTAGGGCTGCAACTGTGATATGTAATCTCTGGACTCAGCAGGTGTGATCTTACGGCTCACGTAGCAACTCGGGTGGAAGATGCTCTCCAAAAATTGGCCTAGTACTGGTAGCATCTGTCCTAGAATAATAAACGAGCCTAGGATTAGGCAAGCGGAGGATTGGAATATTTACAAAAAAGAATTTTCAATTCTTGACAATGCAGAAATTAATAATGCATCTTTCACATTTCCTTTCACAAATGCCTTTTAAAACATAGGAATATAGAATTGTAATTTTTGAGTAATTTACTAATCTCAAAAGGCTTCTGACCTGTTTCTTTCTGTTAGACATGGTCAGATTTATAATTTTGGTATTAATTTTCAGGTCAGTCTATAGTTGGACTTGAGAAATGACATGACCCAAAAATGAATTTATTTTAGGCATAATTTGACTTTGCTTGGTTTCACAGTGAGACCGAAGAGTCGCACTCTGTCAAAGGCATGTCTCAGTTTCAGTAGGTGTGTTGTCCAGTCATCAGTATTCTGATTTATTCATGTGTATTCTATACGTTCACTAAATGTATGCCCCTCGTCGGATTTGTCAGTCTCACTAACTAGTGTAGTTGCGTTATGTATGTCTGTCGTCTGATCACTAAATGTTGGTGCACTCTGTTCGTCTGTCACTGCTTCTGTCTCTTGTCTTGAAAAGTGAGGTTTCCGCATGTTGACATGGAATATCTCTAAGTGTCTGTTTATCGATATTTCATAGTCAACATGTACCATGGTTATGTATCACCTTGAATGGTCCTTGCCATTTCGTTTGTATGGAAGTAGCCTAAATCTGTCTTGATCAAGTTCAAGATCACTGGTTCTTGCACCGTTGTTTGTGTGTTTGTGGTAGAACTGACCCTTCCTCTATCAAATGGCTTGGGAGCCAATATAGAAGGTTGTACTTCAGTTGTAGGATGTCTACCCTTAAACTTTTGTACCAATTGTTGACAGACATTACACGCAAATACATTATGAAAACATAATTTTATCTTCTTGAAAAACCCTGGTCTGGTGTTGTTGTATGCAAGATGACCAGTCACCGGTGTTTTATGTGCATATTTTGGCATAGTTAACCGGTGTTGTTCAGGTAACACCTGTTCATGGTTACCAGTAGCATGACCTGTAGTTGAAATGCCATTCTTACGTCTAAATAAACAAGATGCATTTTTGGTCACTCTGGCTTTGACCTTTAACAATTTTAAGTATGGAGACACATTAAGAGTAGATTTATGGTGGTGTAAAAGTTTCTGTTTGTTTGTGTCATCTGTGCTGGTTGTAGAAAGCATCAGTAGTGTCTCATCTTGTAATATTTTATGATGTTTTGAAGTGTCTGTTTTGGCTGTTGTAATAGTTGCATTTACTTTTTCCCATGCAACTATTTCATCAATCGTACAATGTTTTAGTTGGGGTAAGCACCCCAGAATTAAATCAGTACAAGGGTTGTTCAGTATTGCACAGGTAAAGGTACCAGAGAGAAAAGGAGAGTCAATCTGGGCTTTTGCCAAAGGGTAGATTTCAATGTTACCCGAAAAGGTACGGCATTTGACAGTATCACCTGTGTAATCACCCGGATTAACCAGTTCTTTCCGAAGACCAATAAGGGTACTGCCGCTGTCCAGCAAACACTGGCATGCTACATCATTGACCATCGCATTGTGGAACACAAGATTGCCTCTGGAGGCTACTGCTGCGTTTACACTCTCAGATGAGCATAGTACTGTATGTCCACATTCTAGTTTCGCGTCTGTATGGAATTGGTGACATCGTTCACAGCTGTCGAAGCTCAACATATCGTATGCACCACAAACATTTTCTGCTTGGTTATTAGGTAAGTCACTTTCACTCTCAGACTCATTCTCACTACCACCATCTGAAGAGGTGTCAATCAAAATGGCATTACTGGCTTTCATACGCTGCCGGCCAAGGCACTTATTACTATAATGGCCATAACAGGAACAAAAAAAACATTTGATGGCACGCCTGTATGCAGATCTTTTACTTTGCTGTTTCTTGATCACATTTTCAAGATGCGCCGGATAATTTGGCGATTTGTCACACATAGCATAAGTGTCATGTAAAAGGTGACAATGGATACATTTTTCCATTTTCCTATCTTTCTTATCGTATTTCTGATAAGGTTTCCTATTACTTTGGTAGTTTTTAGTTTGGTCTTTGACAAAGGAAACTATTTCAGAGTCATTTGAGGTCTTAAACACATCTCTGTTAGAAGAAAAATATGCTGAGCCTTTTTTCTCGAATTGCTGGATGTTCTCAATGTCTGACTGCTGCAAAAATTTGGCAAAAGGAGAAGGTATGGTAGATATAACCTTGTCCATAGCAATTAAGTTTTTTAATCTATCAAAGTCTTTTCCTATGTTAGCTGCTTTCAGCCACCTGTCTAGTACACTCTGTACATTTGAAACATAATCAATAAAGGTTTCACTAGGTTTAGGTTTTAGATTTGAGAACTGAACTTGATACCCAGGGGCATCAAGTAAAAAGTGCTGCATAATCCTATCATGGATGTATTGATAGCTAGATCTAAGTTCAATAGGAATAGACTCTATTACTTTAAGGGGCTCACCACTTAGATTCTTCATGTAAATAGGAGCCCACATATCTAAAGGAACTTGGTGATATTTAAATTGATACTCTACATTCTCTGTCCATGCTGATATTGAGTCTTCTTTACAATATGGTTTGATAATATTCTTGTATTTATTAAACTTACAGTTTCGAAGAATACATGATTTCATTCAATAAATATATCATAAACACAATTAAACACTATTTTGTCACGATAGGCATATTTCTAGCTCGCAAATTCTCCTGTCTGCACAAATTATCGTTACTACAAAAATTAAACCCTAGTCTAGCCTCGTGGACGAGTGGAGTAGCTTGAACATTACATTCAAGCTTCACTTCTGACACCACAATTACCCTGGCCTGTCAACAACTTAACGGTCAGGCATCATCGGGTACTTCTCACACACTCGTACAAGACAACTTGCAAGTCGTGTGGGAGGCAAAATGCATGGTCCATTTTATTGCCGTTGGCTCGCTTACAAGCGGTAAACAGTCGCTAATGCAATACACAATATATAGCCACAGAATTATCTAACACAAACTGCTAACCCTATGCTAACTCTATCTACTAGTGAACACACAACTCCTAACGTTACTCTAAACGATGTGAATGCCCCAAGTCCAGTCTCCCGTCTGCCGGACATCTCTCCCGTGGTTACACACCCCGCGGGGGTGACCTTCTCCTTCGTGCGTGTTACCTCACATCGCACGCTGCTGGCAAAACGTGGCCTGTTGAGTGTCTACTCAACTGTGCTCTGGCTTCATGAGGTGCGGTGGTATCGTGATTAGAGTGCTAACTCTCTGAACACCGCCTGCGTGTATTCTGAGGGAGTGGCTAACCTTCCACGATTCCCTCATCTCCCCTGCTCTTGCCTCGGGCACCGTATCTCCTCCTGGTCCCTCCAGGATTGACCGCTCTCCCTGGCGGAGGGGATGCGGTTGAGTCTTTGACAGTCACCATATTTTCGGTGTGAATCTGCCTCTCCTACTTATCTCTATAGTTGTCACCATATTTTCGGTGTGAATCTGCCTCTCCTACTTATCTCTATAGTTGTCACCATATTTTCGGTGTGAATCTGCCTCTCCTACTTATCTCTATAGTTGTCACCATATTTTCGGTGTGAATCTGCCTCTCCTACTTATCTCTATAGTTGTCACCATATTTTCGGTGTGAATCTGCCTCTCCTACTTATCTCTATAGTTGTCACCATATTTTCGGTGTGAATCTGCCTCTCCTACTTATCTCTATAGTTGTCACCATATTTTCGGTGTGAATCTGCCTCTCCTACTTATCTCTATAGTTGTCACCATATTTTCGGTGTGAATCTGCCTCTCCTACTTATCTCTATAGTTGTCACCATATTTTCGGTGTGAATCTGCCTCTCCTACTTATCTCTATAGTTGTCACCATATTTTCGGTGTGAATCTGCCTCTCCTACTTATCTCTATAGTTGTCACCATATTTTCGGTGTGAATCTGCCTCTCCTACTTATCTCTATAGTTGTCACCATATTTTCGGTGTGAATCTGCCTCTCCTACTTATCTCTATAGTTGTCACCATATTTTCGGTGTGAATCTGCCTCTCCTACTTATCTCTATAGTTGTCACCATATTTTCGGTGTGAATCTGCCTCTCATACTTATCTCTATAGTTGTCACCATATTTTCGGTGTGAATCTGCCTCTCCTACTTATCTCTATAGTTGTCACCATATTTGTGGTGTGAATCTGCCTCTCCTACTTATCTCTATAGTTGTCACCATATTTTCGGTGTGAATCTGCCTCTCCTACTTATCTCTATAGTTGTCACCATATTTTCGGTGTGAATCTGCCTCTCCTACTTATCTCTATAGTTGTCACCATATTTGCGGTGTGAATCTGCCTCTCCTACTTATCTCTATAGTTGTCACCATATTTTCGGTGTGAATCTGCCTCTCCTACTTATCTCTATAGTTGTCACCATATTTTCCAAAGATTGTCTTCTCATTACATTACCAAAGAACGTGGTCTTTTTCTTATGAGTGTATATAATGTAATCTATTAGCCTTATGAGTGCATATAATGTAATCTATTAGCCTCTTAGAGGTACGCTCTGTCCGTAACTCTGGCAGAGTCCTCGGTATATTCTGTGTTGAGAGTTGACGACTACAGACAACACTGAGACTCCTACAGGTTATCTAAGTTCTGAGTAACCAACGACAAGCAATAATACTGAAATAGTACAGCAGCTTCACTAATGTGCTTCTCATTGAGACAGCCTGGTACATGTCAGCGAATCAAGCCATGGGGAGAGGGCGCTGGCAGAGAATGGGACACGCACAGATAACACCAGAAATTAGCATAACTAGAGAGTCGCTTCTGTGGAACCCACCTGGTAACATAAATATAAGGAGACCACACAGTGAGGACAGCCGTAGACACTGAACAACATTCACATATAGGGATGACCACCAATATGTGAAAGACATTAATATACAGGCATTATCAAGATGTTAAAGACATTTACATTAAAAGATGACCAATAAGTGAAAGACATTTACATAAAGAGATGACCAATATGTGAAAGACATTTAGATACAGAGGTGACCAATATGTGAAAGACATTTACATAAAGAGATAACCAATATGTGAAAGACATTTACATAAAGAGATAACCAATATGTGAAAGACATTTACATAAAGAGATAACCAATACGTGAAAGACATTTACATAAAGAGATAAACAATATGTGAAAGACATTTACATAAAGAGATAACCAATATGTGAAAGACATTTACATAAAGAGATAACCAATATGTGAAAGACATTTACATAAAGAGATAACCAATATGTGAACGACATTTACATAAAGAGATAACCAATATGTGAAAGACATTTACATAAAGAGATAATCAATACGTGAAAGACATTTACATAAAGAGATAAACAATATGTGAAAGACATTTACATAAAGAGATAAACAATATGTGAAAGACATTTACATAAAGAGATAAACAATATGTGAAAGACATTTACATAAAGAGATAAACAATATGTGAAAGACATTTACATAAAGAGATAAACAATATGTGAAAGACATTTACATAAAGAGATAAACAATATGTGAAAGACATTTACATACATAGATAACCAATATGTGACAGACATTTACATAAAGAGATAACCAATATGTGAAAGACATTTACATACATAGATAACCAATACGTGACAGACATTTACATAAAGAGATAACCAATATGTGAAAGACATTTACATAAAGAGATAACCAATATGTGAAAGACATTTACATAAAGAGATAACCAATATGTGAAAGACATTTACATAAAGAGATAACCAATATGTGAAAGACATTTACATAAAGAGATAACCTATATGTGAAAGACATTTACATAAAGAGATAACCAATACGTGAAAGACATTTACATACAGGGATAACCAATATGTGAAAGACATTTACATAAAGAGATAACCAATATGTGAAAGACATTTATATAAAGAGATAACCAATATGTGAAAGACATTTACATACAGAGATTACAAATATGTGAAAGACATTTACATAAAGAGATAACCAATATGTGACAGACATTTACATAAAGAGATAACCAATATGTGAAAGACATTTACATAAAGAGATAACCAATATGTGAAAGACATTTACATAAAGAGATAACCAATATGTGAAAGACATTTACATAAAGAGATAAACAATATGTGAAAGACATTTAGATACAGAGATAACTAATACGTGAAAGACATTTAGATACAGTGATGACCAAGACGAGGGATATGTTGATGTAGGGAGACCAAGGATATGTTGATGTAGGGAGACGAGGGATATGTTGATGTAGGGAGACCAAGGATATGTTGATGTAGGGAGACGAGGGATATGTTGATGTAGGGAGACCAAGGATATGTTGATGTAGGGAGACCAAGGATATGTTGATGTAGGGAGACCAAGGATATGTTGATGTAGGGAGACCAAGGATATGTTGATGTAGGGAGACCAAGGATATGTTGATGTAGGGAGACGAGGGATATGCTTATGTAGGGAGACGAGGGATATGTTGATGTAGGGAGACGAGGGATATGTTGATGTAGGGAGAACAAGGATATGTTGCTGTAGGGAGAGCAAGGATATGTTGATGTAGGGAGACGAGGGATATGTTGATGTAGGGAGACCAATGATATGTTGATGTAAGGAGATGAGGGATATGTTGATGTAGGAAGAACAAGGATATGTTGATGTAGGGAGATGAGGGATATGATGACGTAGGGAGACGAGGGATATGTTGATGTAGGGAGAACAAGGATATGTTGATGTAAGGATACGAGGGATATGTTGATGTAGGGAGAACAAAGATATGTTAATGTAGGGAGAACAAGGATATGTTGATGTAGGGAGACGAAGGATATGATGACGTAGGGAGACGTGGGATATGTTGACGTAGGGAGACGAGGGATATGTTGATGTAGGGAGGACAAGGATATGTTGATGTAGGGAGAACAAGGATATGTTGATGTAAGGAGACGAGGGATATGTTGATGTAGGGAGACAAGGGATATGATGACGTAGGGAGACGAGGGATATGATGACGTAGAGAGACGAGGGATATGTTCAGTATTACTCCCTTTTCTGCTGTCTATCCTCCGGTGGAGTATAGGCCGTCTATCATCTCATGCTAGGCTCGCCCCTTGCCTACTTTATTGTAGGTTCGTCCATGTCTTTCACGTATTGGTCATCTTTGTCTCAAAACACCTGTCATAGTATAGACATCTCAATATCTAAACGTCTGCCCAGCTGTAGACACAACATGATCTGAACCTGCCGCTTGTAAATGATGCCAGCGCCTCGCTGAAGGCGTAAGTGTACTTTGGCGCAAGGAAACAACTGGTAACAACATTTTATGAGTGGTGTGTCCTGCACGGTTAACAAACCATACTCAGTGAGAGAGATACTGACGAGAATATTTCTATACGAACATAATGCCGCAGATCTTTGGTAATCAACACAAGGATACAGGAAATCTTAGTCATGTCAGATCTGTTCAACAGTGAACCAAAACCTAGTGGTAAAGCTCGCCCGTATCTTCACTACAGATCAATAACACTTGAAATAAACAGGCCAAATACACGTAACTCGGGGGTCGTACGTAAATCTACCAACCTTTCTCAAAGGAGTTTCAAGTAATTTGACTTCTTTTAAGGTTGCATCGGGCATGTGTCGCATTTGGTACGTAAGCACATATATGTGTCTGTTTGTACATACCAAGATTACCAGACACTAATACACAGGACTGTTAAAGCAAACCTCACAGTAATGTTTACAATTGAGCACATTCTGAAGACGTGTCCAGGTAAACTGTACAGGTGATCTTCCACGCCCTGAGGCTATTACGTTTATGGTGCTATCCTCATATTTGTATAGACCAATGGACACTTTAAAACATGCCCGTCTGGGTGAGGATTCAAACACACGAGCTGTGGGCCGGTAGGCCAGCGTACTTACCACTGCGCCACTGACACTGCCTATATACAGAGGTAATCGTCATCATCATCATGAGCTTCCATTGTTGCCATCAAGCGTCGTGGGGAGAAATAGTTGGCGTTCCAGCGCCCAATTGGTGATAGTACGATGTCTGTGTTGTTGTCAACCCATTTTATTCATTAACATCCGGTGTGCTGATGTCGAGATAGCGGGTTTAACCCCTACACCGGCCAGTTGGTTTAAAATGTTGACTTCTCGTCCGTGACTTGGGGTCGTAAATTACAAGTACCTCAGAAGTCAGAGTGGGTTCGCCTGATGGCGAGGGACACCGGTAATAAGGAAAGCTAATCCACACAGTGCACGAGAAGTGGTGGCATACTTAAGGACTACGCTTTCGTTCAAAGCGAGCACACGCGAACAGAAAAACAAATCTTTTTCTAAGCAATTTTACTGTTTTTTTAAATTTTAAATTAGCACTTTCATGATCAATTGTCTATTGGTGATTGTTAATTCTGGTCTGTCTGGCTGCCATGGTGTATCGTGTACCTACAATAGACACTGTTGGCATGAGTGAACAGTGTGGTGTGGGTACACTTTCAATGGCTTCCACTGCGCCCATATTTCTGATATCATTTACGATGATCTATCTCAGAATCAGAGTCCTTTCTATCATGCTGCAACCTTCCATTTCTGGACTAACAGACCATCCCCCGGCAATATGTGCCCGCTGAAGCCACAAAAACGCACTTCCCGTGTATCGCATTGCAAATGCGTGGAAGCTTCGTGTTGCCTGAGACGTGCTCACAGCAGATGGTGGTCAGTCGCTGCTTCCCCGGAGACACTAGACAGCCATCCGGTTGATGAGTTAGCTCAATACATGTGGTGCATTCTGAAATCACAGAATCACAATCAGTCGTATGAAATCTTAACTTGACCAGAATTTCCAACACTCTTTTAAGGAAATGTCCTTGGCTTGACCAGAATTCGCAACACTCTTTTAAGGAAATGTCCTTGACTTGACCAGAATTCGCAACACTCTTTTAACAGATTCAGATTTTGTTGGGGTCAAACAAAACGTAGGTTCAGACCAAACAAAAATGGAAAGTGGAAAATGGGAAGTAGGGATGTGTCATATCAATGACTTGAAAGTTGTGAGTATGATAGCAGACATGTTGTATTAGATATCAAAGTAAAGGGGGTTACATAGAGACACCTACTGTGTATAAGTCCATGACAGATACAGGAAATGGCTTAAGACGATTAATCATCCCATGGCATTGAACCAGTGAAGGAAATGACCCCCCCCCCCCCCCCCCCCCCAGCTGCAGCGTTGACTGGCTTACAGGCACCATGGATCTGACGCAGTCCACAGCTAGCAACATTCAGCAGCTCCATGCAGTAGTTTTCATTCAGCAGCTCCATGCAGTAGTTTTCATACAGAAGATCATCGACTTTCTCATGAAATGTCCAATGTAGATGTGGCCCGTCCGTTTAAAGTGGCATTAAACACCCCTGATGTCTATGATGCATTTTCTAATGTAGACTACATTCACAGTTATGGACAGGTCAAGACACTATACAGCCAAGTAATGATTTTAACCACGTCTCTCCAGACGGCATTACACAGAATGCCAACTGTATCAGCCCCACTGATGACATGACGATAATAGTGTGCATGACGATAATATAACAGGACACCTGACATCTATACAAGAACTAACCCTGTCGGTCTGACTTTTTTTTAAAGAAGGGCTCACTGTTCCCAGAGGGGCCAAAACCGCCCTACTAGGTCCCGCGTCCCTGTGTGTCGGTTGTATTGGGTGATCATCCCAGCCCCTGGCAAGATCAAGTGCAGGAACTACACTTTGATCTTAGCCAAAAGGCCGAGTGAAACAGATCGTTCATTGCTGGGACCGGACTACGAACATCTACTGGATACTGGTACAACTATACAAACATACTCCATGCTGCAGATGGGAGGTACGAGAGTAAGCCCTGAGAAAACTGGATCGGCGGCGCCGAATTCTTGCTGCCAGGGCCACACACTCACACAGACAGACGGCTAACGTGTCCCTTATATTGACGTACCCTCTGAGACACACGAAGCAGATAAGATCTCAAAGGAAGCAATCAAATGCATAATGCATGTAACGCAGCGGGAACCAGATGCAAGATGGTGCCACAGGCCGGCTGTTCAAGTCTTCATCTGCCGGCGGCGGTCTGACAGTTTGGTTCATCAAATGCGAGCATGAATCGTCGCCGGCCGCATTGTGTATGGAGCGTTTGTCAAACACACAGACAGAGAGTAGAAGTGTGGAGATGCCAGGGCAGAAGGCAGCGCTGCCGCTGGGCTACGAATACAGTGCGGTCTGGTTGGCAAGGCAGGGGGCCGTGGATGCTGGCCATATCAGAATCCTGGTGAGAGCGATAGCCTGGTGGCTGCGCGCTGCCATGACGGCCTCGTGGCGTATGTTCAAATCCTCACAGAGACGGGGACACGTCACACTGACCGTACTCCCAGGTGGACCCAGCCTAACATGGACATGCCCTGGGAAGTAAAGGCGACCCACATGTTTCTGGCACTCATTGGCCTTGAACTCAAGCGTAGTCCACGCACGCCACTTCTAGCAGCACTGGACTGAACTTTGCGTGTGGATTAGCTTTCCATATTACCAGTATCTGTCGCCATCAAGTGAACAGACTCCGACTTCTGAGGTACTTGTAATTTACGTCCTCGAGTCAAGGACGAGAAAGAATATAATGGAAATTGGTGAAGAACAGTGTGGATTTGTGGAAGCGAAGGGCACAAACAATGCAATATGTACATTACGGACACTAATAGAAAGGTCAATAGAGAAACAGAGAGACATATATTTGTGCTTCATAGATTATACTAAGGCATTTGATAAAGTAAAACATGATGAACTGATTACAATGTTGGAAGATATCAACATTGATGGAAAAGATCTCAGAATAATAATTTAAAAAAAATAAATATTTACTGCAATCAAGATTATGTAAATCCTTTATACTACGTAGCAGTCAACCCCAGCATTTTTTTGGTTGTTCGTTATTCCTGGGCAAGTTTATGTTCAGTAGTTTGCCATTACTTTCTGAACGACCAACACCGATACCATTTCATAAAAAACAATGCAAGGCAGTCTGTTGCCAAATCGCCCGCAGCTGTGTTTCGAACGCGGGTATGCGGGATTACGAACTGCGTCTGTAACTCGTAGCCACGGAGTCGGTGCAACCAAGAAGCAGCAATTAAAATGGGAAATAAAGAGGGCGATTATGGACAAACAAAGCTAGGAGGACGACAGGGATGTGTCTTGTCACCGGATCTCTTCTCCCTATATAGCGAAGTAATAATGAGAGAGATCAAACAGAAGTCAGGAATACTAATAGGAGGATATAATATAAATAATATATTTATATTTATTTCTATTTTTATTTTATACTATTATTATTATATTTAAATTTATTTATATATATATGTGGGGGGTACGGGGTGTCAGGCATTGGTAGCACCTTTGGTAAGGATGGCTCTCATGTCCTTTCAGGACCCATCCCCCACTGGTCCAAGTCTGACACCCAGCTCGTGCCTGTGGCTCCTAGTAGCTGTCAGCATGCGACAGCGGCCACCCCCCGGGCAACAGCTGTGAGAGGCTGGCTAAACCAGGCATGGGTATCCGATTTGGTGTCAAACCAAGAGGTAAACTAGGGTATGCCTACCCAGCATGTGAAGACAGGATTCGGCAGACTGCGCGGAAGAAATCATTCCTGATTCAACGGGCAAGACGGCGTTTACCTGCAAAGCGTTGTGGAACGTAATGAGCACGGCAAGGCACGTAGAGCGCCCTGGTCATCCACTGCACCTGTATTCGTCTCCAATCGTCTCGACTTGTCTTGCCACTGGACTCAGATGGACTCAGGCGAGAGAGTGAGGTCGACGAATTGCGCAACTCTTCCTCACTTTAATCCAAGTCATCGCGCAAGTCATTCTTCATCCAACGTCAGTTCCCACCAATGAGACACTGGGTGACCTGCCAACCATAGTGGAAATAAACAAAGCCATCCAGCAACTCTCCAGCGGCAAGGCACCTGGTCCTGACTCCATCCCAGCAGAGATATACAAGGCAGGTGGGCCGGTCCTAACAGAGCAGCTTCACCAAGTCTTCACAAACATATGGATGAACGAGACCATGCCACAAGATTTTAAGAACGCGTCAATAGTCCACCTTTACAAACGTTAAGGAAACCGCCAATCCTGTGACAACCACCGAGGCATCTCCTTGCTTTCAATTGCAGGGAAGATACTCGCCAGAATTCTTCTCAATCGCCTCACAGCCCATCTCGATCAAGGTCTTCTTCCTGAGAGTCAATGTGGCTTCAGAAAAGAACGTGGAACTGTTGACATGATTTTCGCTGCAAGGCAGCTGCAAGAGAAATGTCAGGAACAGAACTGCGAAATGTTCTCCACTTTCATTGACCTTACCAAGGCTTTTGATACAGTCAGCAGAGAAGGACTGTGGAAGATTATGGCAAAATATGGCTGTCCACGAAAGTTTGTCCAAATAGTGCGGCTATTTCATGACGGCATGCAGGCAAGAGTACAGGAAAATGGTGAACTGTCTGAACCCTTTCCTGTAACCAATGGAGTGAAGCAAGGATGTGTCCTGGCACCAACACTGTTCAGCCTCATGTTTTCAGCCATGTTGATGAATGCCTTCGAGAACGACGACATTGGAATAGACATCAACTACCGTATGGATGGAAAGTTATTCAATCTCAGAAGGCTGAAAGCTAAAACCAAAATTGACAGCGGCACCGTCAGAGAGCTCCTGTTTGCTGATGATTGCGCTCTATACGCCAACTCAGAGGCGGACATGCAACATAATGTTTCAGCTTTCTCACATGCCTGTGCCAACTTTGGGCTCAATATCAACTTGGAGAAGACTGTAGTTATGTACCAGCCAGCTCCAGGGAATAATCACACTGTGCCGAATATCAAAGTGAATGATCATAGACTAAGTGTTGTGGACAAATTCACCTATCTTGGCAGCACTGTGTCACAAGCTGCCACAATCGATGACGAAGTGAATGCAAGAATCTCCAAGGCCAGTGCAGCCTTTGGCAGACTGTACAAGAATGTATGGGACAGAACTGGAATAAGCCTGCAAACAAAGCTAAAAGTCTACAAAGCAGTTGTATTATCCACACTGCTATATGCTTGTGAAACCTGGACTGTTTATCAGCGACACGCTAGGAAATTAAACCACTTCCACACAGTCTGCCTAAGGAAGCTACTGAAGATTAAATGGCAAGACAAGATTCCAGACACTGAAGTCCTAGAAAGAGCATCCATGCCCAGTATCCACACTCTACTGATGAAGAATCAGATTCGCTGGGCTGGTCACTTGACCCGCATGCCAGATCACAGGCTCCCTAAACGAATTTTCTACAGCGAACTGCGTTGTGGTAAACGCTCCCAAGGTGGCCAGAGGAAACGTTTTAAAGACACTCTGAAAATTTCACTGAATGCTTTTGGAATTCATCATGACACCTGGGAGGCTGCAGCCAGAGACCGAAATTCGTGGCGTGCATCATTGCGCAAGGGTGCAGTCATATGTGAGGCAACCAGGACTGCAAGAGCTGTGAAGAAAAGGCAGGACAGAAAAACCACTGCAGGAAATCCTCCTCCAGAGACGTCAAGCATTCTTTGCCCACATTGTCAAAGAACATTTCGAGCCAAAATAGGCCTTATCAGCCATCTTAGAACCCACGGCTCCACACCTTCAACCCCACTGGATGATATGAATGGTCATCATCATTCTTGATGGACAAACAACAATACTGGAGGGTAATGCAACAGACCTACAACAATTGTTGGACATTGTAGTAACGGAGAGTACAAAGAAAGGACTCTCCTTGAATATTAAGAAAACATTAACAATGGCGATATGAAAGAAAATGTGATACCAAAATGTGAAATGAAAATAGAAGGCAAAATTCTTAATCAAGTGGATAATTTTAAATACCCATGGGCATTTATAACAGAGATTACGCGCAGAATATGGCAAGCAAAAGCTGCATTTCAGAAAATGAAGAGTATCTTATACCAGTGGTTCTCAACCTTTTTTGGCCCATTCCCCCCTTCACCATATTTTCAGAACGCCATTCCCCCCCCCCTTCCTATCAAAAATTTGGCCCGTTCCCCCCTTCACCGTATTTTCAGAACGTCATTCCCCCCCCCCTTTCATATTTCCTATCAAAAAATCCCCCCACCCCTACACAGTATACGTAAAAATGGAAGGTAAATGTAATAGCATATACTAAAACAAGTCTAGACATCCACATAAAACATGATTTGTGGGTCTACTTACTTTATAAAATGAGGTTTAGAAGGACGAGACATACATAACTGTAAAGTATGAAGGGAAAAACTATGTCAAGTAATCGGTTCTTGTATTAACACGATCTTGAAATGGTCTTCATTCCCCCCCTATAAACCCTGAAATTCCCCCCTGAGGGGGAATTCCCCACCGGTTGAGAACCACTGTCTTATACAATAAGTCACAGAATGCCAGAAAGAGAGTGCTGAAGTGCTATATATAGAACCTGTTTTACTGTATGGCAGTCAATCTTGGAATGTAAATGAACAAATTAGGAAGATCTTGGAGACAACAGAGATGTGGTTCCTGAGACGAATGTTCCGCATTCCTTGGACTGCCAGGGTAACTAACAACGATTGTCTGAAAGAGGCTAATGAAACTAGAACATTATATACAACAATAAAACAGAGACACATTGCTTTCTTTGTGATGAGAAGAGGGGCATTGGAGAATATCGTGACGACTAGAAAGATCGAGGGGAAGACAGGCAGAGGCGACCAAGAGAAACGATGCTGGATGGATTGAGACGGTGGCATGGAGGAAAATCATCAGCAGAGTTGATCCAGAACACCAAAGACCGAGATCTGTGGAGAGACATGAACGCCTATGCTACCTGACGAGAAGTCAGCATATTTTAGTTTAAGTGACCGGTGCAGATGCTGAACCCCCTACCTCGGCATCAGCACATCGGATGTTTAAGAACGAACTCTCTAATCTAGTCTGCCATGCTAACTTCCGGTGGCCGACATGATAATGACTACATGACAAATCGAGCGCCGATTGGTCAACGCGGCATACACCTAACATGCCGCGGTTGGGTGACAGCCTCCGTGACCTTGCTGGACTTGTTTAGTCCTGCTTCCCGTTGTGTGTTGCTGGGTGACAGAGTTCATCACAA
>JACEFZ010008890.1:0-50000 GCA_014155875.1 Cepaea nemoralis | reverse complement strand
GTCAGGTGTAGAACTCTGTGACCGCTTCCTTCACATCATCCTCATCTAGAGGTCTGTCATGTATAGAACTCTGAACCAGTAGTTGTTGGAAATGTCTCTATACAAGCTGCAGCTGTGGCAAAGAGGTTACGAACACAATTCGCAATCCCGAATAGCGCGTTCGAAACACAGCTGTTTTGGCGGTTTGGCAGCAGACCGCCTTGCGCTAGTTTTGCCTTGCGTTAGTTTTCCTACAATGGTATGGGTGCCGGTCGTTAACAAAGCAAGGGCAAACGACTTGAACGTAATCTTGCCAAGAAATCACAAACAGTAAAAAAGAAATGCCGGTTTTGACTGTGACATCTTGTAAAGTATATACAACTAACTAACTCTATACAATAAGTCAGATGTACTCTCCGGTAATCACCATCAGCCAGTCGCCTGGCCAGCGTGTTCGCCATTGCTGTATCGCGGCTCCTCGGCAATAATCAATTAGGAGCCTGCTCCACAATGAAGGTTGGCTGCAACGGATCTCCAACACTGTCTGTCTCTCGCCTGGACTGTACATTCTGTCAGACTGCCGTCCGTCCATCTCTTGATGTTATCTTTCCACATTGTCTACCTCTTGCTCGCTTGCCTTCAATCTTCAGTTCAGCTCAGTATTTACAAGAAAATAAAGATATTAACTCGGCATCCTTCAAACTGCTTATTCAGCGTTGGTTATAATAGAAATCCATGTTTTAGGGGTGAGATGTGACATTCTTTCTATTTGTGCTCTCTTTCGAGGTAATTACCAGGACTGGTTATATTTCCCCCGCTGTGTTCGTCAGGTACGATTGGGTTTTATGGGGATCACGCTGTGTAGGGGAACTCAACCATGGTTGTTCTCAGTCATTCTTCTGTGACATCGTCTCTATCTCGTCGTTTTTCAAGGCTATGCTGGGGAGCTCAACAATGGATGTTTGCAGTTATTCTCCTGAGACATCGTCATCTTCAACCTTACCCTCCAGTACGTTTTATAAGAGTGTTATGTATTTTAACGTGTGTAAGACTTTCCTAATGTAGTTACGAATGTGAAGAGTATCTATCATGGCACAAGACGAAAACAACCAAACAGAGTATTACAACATGTGGGACTGGCAACAGCATTACTACAAGAGTCACAGTCACACAAGGGAGGTACTTCGGCCACATACATACACACAGCTGTTTATTACAGGAAGTGCTAGCAGGTAACGTAAAGAGGAAGCGTACGGCGGGAAGACGCTGCGTGTAAACAGACGACATCAAGAGAAGGACAATGACAGATACAAGGGTGCATAAGCAAGGCAGAAGGTGTTGGAGACTTATAACAGCCAAACTTCAACGTGAAAATCTCCTTGTGGTGGACATTCTCAACAGCGGTTATACTTATACTGCCTCGGTGCAGGCTAGCTTCGCCGAGGCACTGTTACATGTGTGTGTATATATATATATATATATATATATATATATATATATATATATATATATATATATATATATATATATATATATATATATATATATATATATATATATATATATATATATATCTGCGCTGACAGAAGCAACCCCCTGCAGTGTTCACGCCCCAGCAACTGTCCTGACAACTGAGGCCCGCCACAGGTCGCTGATATTTATCTTTCTCACAAAACTGGCGATCCGTCTCTAGTATTCAAAGGCAGGTGGAGTCGCGGCAGCCATTCTCTAAGACCGCCTCTATCACAAAGCCGGCATTCATGTAGAACGGCAGCTAGCGTCGACGCTCGGTTTCTCACGTAAACGGACCTGTGTTTGTGGACATGTACAAGAGAAAACAGGCGACATGTTTGCTTTGGTTACAGATCACTTTCACTGCACCATCACACACACCAGGAGAATCTCAGTACAGTGCACTAAGTCCGTAGCAGCAACGTAGATCCACATGTTTGTATACCATCATCACATGCTATAAATGCTCGCCTTGTGGGTAAATGTTTTGCATATCCTTTACAGGACATCGCTGTCAACATCAGCATCTTTCAGTTGATTGTTGATTTCATGGCAAGATTACGCTCAGTAGTTTGCAATTGCTTTCTGAGCGGCCGGCTCACATACCCCGTAAGTTACCAACGCGATTCGAACCACTGCTGATTCTCACCGTCGTCACGTTACTTATGAGAGTATACGAGATTACGGAGAAAAGTCGCTAACCTCTAGGCCAGGAAGCCGGCTGCCTTGTGGGTAGGATGTTCTAATTCTGAAAAGTTTGTCCGGGCAGCGGCGCATTCGATCTGTCTGTCCACTTACTACTACAACGTGCACACGGCTCTTCCCAGCTGTGTTGCCATTGATTGGGGTCAGACTGTGCCATCCACAACTCCGGTATCAAAGAGTATCAACCGTTTCTCTTACTTTAAGACTCCAGACCAAGAAAGGAATCAGGCGTGAATCATCCAGAGACAGACAATAACCCCTATGCCATCCCATCGTCTAGGCATGAATGACGCCAAATAAATGTAGTTTTCCAGACGAATGTTCAACACTTCCGATATTACAACCGAATGTTGAACACTTGTGGTTTTACCGACCAATGCTGAACACTGTCTGGTCAGCCGAAATGGGTCACCTAAATATCTTCAAAAAGCGCGCGTTAGTTGATATCAAACTGTGCTGACAATTCCATGAGCATGGTCGGACGCGCCTAGACTCGTCGGCTGCGAAATTGAGGGAAAGCAGCCAAGACACAAAGGCAACATATCACAAATATTGGAAAGAAGTCAAGACACAAAGGCAACATATCACAACTATTGGAAAGAAGTCAAGACACAAAGGCAACATATCACAAATGTCGGACAGAGGCAGTGGACATCTTTTGGCCACATACTGATCAGAAGCAAACAAAATAACTCAAACAAAGTGTAACAACTGGAACGATTCATGGGGAAAGAGACAGAGCCAGACAACGTGAGAAGATTTCAGACAGCTTTTCCTCACAGCATGCTCATACAACATACGAAATAAACATGCTGTTGGATATGTGAAGAAGTGTGGTCTTCAACGCCTGTTGGTCGTCGACGCCTGTTGGTCGTCGACGCCTGTTGGTCGTCGACGCCTGTTGGTCGTCGACGCCTGTTGGCACGCGACTTGCACAATCCGCTCAATGACACAAAGGCAACATATCACAAATATTGGAAAGAAGTCAAGACACAAAGGCAACATATCACAACTATTGGAAAGAAGTCAAGACACAAAGGCAACATATCACAAATGTCGGACAGAGGCAGTGGACATCTTTTGGCCACATACTGATCAGAAGCAAACAAAATAACTCAAACAAAGTGTAACAACTGGAACGATTCATGGGGAAAGAGACAGAGCCAGACAACGTGAGAAGATTTCAGACAGCTTTTCCTCACAGCATGCTCATACAACATACGAAATAAACATGCTGTTGGATATGTGAAGAAGTGTGGTCTTCAACGCCTGTTGGTCGTCGACGCCTGTTGGTCGTCGACGCCTGTTGGTCGTCGACGCCTGTTGGCACGCGACTTGCACAATCCGCTCAATGACTCGACCGGTAAGTTCTCACACAATGCACTCTATGACTGGCATGGCAGCCCTCCCATATCCCACTCTATGGCTGGCCTGGAGGCTATCCCACAATCCACTCTATGACTGGCCCGGAAGCTCCCCCACAACCCACTCTATGACTGGCCCAGAAGCTCTCCCACAATCCACTCTTACTTAACTCCCTCTATGACTGGCCCAGAAGCTCCCCACAACCCACTCTATGACTGGCCCGGAAGCTCTCCCACAATCCACTCTTACTTAACTCCCTCTATGACTGACCCGGAAGCTCTCCCACAAGCCACTCTATGACTGGCCCAGAAGCTCTCCCACAATCCACTCAATGACTGGCCTGGAAGCTCTCCCACAACTCATTCTATGACTGATCTGGAAGCTCTCCCACAATCCACTCTATGAATGACCCAGAAGCTCTCCCACAATCCACTCTATGACTGGCCCGGAAGCTCTCCCACAATCCACTCTATGACTGGCCCAGAAGCTCTCCCATAACCCACTCTATGACTGGCCCAGAAGCTCTCCTACAATCCACTCTATGACTGGCCCAGAAGCTCTCCTACAATCCACTCTATGACTGGCCCAGAAGCTCTCCCATAACCCACTCTATGACTGGCCCAGAAGCTCTCCTACAATCCACTCTATGACTGGCCCAGAAGCTCCCCCACAATCCACTCTATGACTGGCCCGGAAGCTCTCCCACAATCCACTCTATGACTGGCCCGGAAGCTATCCCACAACCCACTCTATGACTGGACCAGAAGCTCTCCCACAATCCACTCAATGACTGGCACTGAAGCTCCCCACAATCCACTCTTAATTAAATCCCTCTATGACTGGTCCGGAGGCTCTCCCACAATCCTACTCAATGACTTACCCGGGAAGCTCTCCCAAAATCCACTCAATGACTGACCTGGAAGCTCTCCCATAATCCATTCTATGACCGACCCGAGAGCTCTCCAACAATCCGCAAGCTGCTCCAACAATCTGGCAGCGAGAATCCAGGTCAGCCCGTCTGCAGCGATCAAGACCTATTTCCCGAGGCTTATTAATGCCAGCCTCCCGCCGTCTGGCACCTGGCTTCCGGTGCAGAACCAAGAAATTGATGGGTACAATATTTTATCATTACGTTGGTTCAGCATGTAGCGGGCACGGCTTGTGTCTGCACTAGAGGCAGCGCTCCCCCTGACGGCACGCCAGAGAGGGCCCTGACAGGCTGTTATCGGCAACAAACGTGCCTGTCGTTATCTATATTGGCCACGGCTATAAATGCCAGCATGGGACATGTTTAACTTATACAATAAATGCAGCACCACATTCCGTGGAAAGTATCATGTGACAAAACTGGGTGCAACAATTGTATGAAAACCAACGCAAATCGCCCGCTGTGTACCGAACGCGGTATGCGGGATTACGAATTACGTCTGTAACCCCTTCGACACACAGCCGTAGACTAGATATACGATCTTGGTATCCAGTGGTATCCAGTGGTATCCAGGAGACCAGGGGGTCTGTGATAACACCAGACAATAGACCAGGGGCTCGTGTGATAACGGAGACACCCTTGCAGGTTGTATCTAATAGACCAGGGGTCGTGTGATAACGTGAGACATCCTTGTAGGTTGTATCCAATAGACCAGGGGTCGTGTGATAACGTGAGACATCCTTGTAGGTTGTATCCAATAGACCATGGGTCGTGTGATAACGTGAGACATCCTTGTAGGTTGTATCTAATAGACCAGGGGTCGTGTGATAATGTGAGACATCCTTGTAGGTTGTATCCAATAGACCAGGGGGTCGTGTGATAACACCAGACAATAGACCAGGGGCTCGTGTGATAACGTGAGACAATAGACCAGGGGCTCATGTGATAACATCAGACAATAGACCAGGGGCTCATGTGATAACATCAGACAATAGACCAGGGGCTCGTGTGATAACATCAGACAATAGACCAGGGGGTCTGTGATAACATCAGACAATAGACCAGGGGTCATGTGATAACATCAAACAATAGACCAGGGGTCATATGATAACATCAAACAATAGACCAGGGGGTCATGTGATAACATCAGACAATAGACCAGGGGGTCTGTGATAACATCAGACAATAGACCAGGGGTCATGTGATAACATCAGACAATAGACCAGGGGTCATATGATAACATCAAACAATAGACCAGGGGGTCATGTGATAACATCAAACAATAGACCAGGGGTCATATGATAACATCAGACAATAGACCAGGTGGTCTGTGATAACATCAGACAATAGACCAGGGGTCATGTGATAACATCAGACAATAGACCAGGGGGTCTGTGATAACACCAGACAATAGACCAGGGGCCATGTGATAACATCAGACAATAGACCAGGGGTCATATGATAACACCAGACAATAGACCATGGGGTCATGTGATAACATCAGACAATAGACCAGGGGTCATATGATAACATCAGACAATAGACCAGGGGGTCTGTGATAACATCAGACAATAGACCAGGGGTCATGTGATAACATCAGACAATAGACCAGGGGTCATGTGATAACATCAGACAATAGACAAGGGGTCATATGATAACACCATACAATAGACCAGGGGGTCATGTGATAACACCAGACAATAGACAAGGGGTCATATGATAACACCATACAATAGACCAGGGGGTCATGTGATAACATCAGACAATAGACAAGGGGTCATATGATAACACCAGACAATAGACCATGGGGTCATGTGATAACATCAGACAATAGACCAGGGGTCATATGATAACATCAGACAATAGACCAGGGGGTCTGTGATAACATCAGACAATAGACCAGGGGTCATGTGATAACATCAGACAATAGACCAGGGGTCATGTGATAACATCAGACAATAGACCAGGCGTCATATGATAACACCAGACAATAGACCAGGGGGTCATGTGATAACATCAGACAATAGACCAGGGGGTCTGTGATAACATCAGACAATAGACCAGAGGGTCTGTGATAACACCAGACAATAGACCAGGGGTCGTGTGATAACATCAGACAATAGACCAGGGGTCGTGTGATAACATCAGACATTAGACCAGGGGTCGTGTGATAACATCAGAAATAGACCAGGGGTCGTATGATAACATCAGACAATAGACCAGGGGGTCTGTGATAACATCAGACAATAGACCAGGGGTCATGTGATAACATCAGACAATAGACCAGGGGTCATGTGATAACATCAGACAATAGACCAGGGGTCATATGATAACACCAGACAATAGACCAGGGGGTCATGTTATAACACCAGACAATAGACCAGGGGTCATGTGATAACATCAGACAATAGACCAGGGGTCATATGATAACACCAGACAATAGACCAGGGGGTCATGTGATAACATCAGACAATAGACCAGGGGGTCTGTGATAACACCTGACAATAGACCAGGGGTCATGTGATAACATCAGACAATAGACCAGAGGGTCTGTGATAACACCAGACAATAGACCAGGGGTCGTGTGATAACATCAGACAATAGACCAGGGGTCATGTGATAACATCAGACAATAGACCAGGGGTCGTGTTATAACATCAGACAATAGACCAGGGGTCGTGTGATAACATCAGACAATAGACCAGGGGTCTGTGATAACATCAGACAATAGACCATGGGTCGTGTGATAACATCAGACAATAGACCAGGGGCTCATGTGATAACATCAGACAATAGACCAGGGGGTCTGTGATAACATCAGACAATAGACCAGGGGTCATATGATAACACCAGACAATAGACCAGGGGGTCATGTGATAACACCAGACAATAGACCAGGGGTTCATGTGATAACATCAGACAATAGACCAGGGGGTCTGTGATAACACCAGACAATAGACCAGGGGTCGTGTGATAACATCAGACAATAGACCAGGGGCTCATGTGATAACGTGAGACATCCTTGTAGGTTGTATCCAATAGGCCAGGGGCTCGTGTGATAACGTGAGACACCCTTGTAGGTTGTATCTAATAGACCAGGGGCTCGTGTGATAACCTGAGACATCCTTGTAGGTTGTATCCAATAGACCAGGTGCTCGTGTGATAACCTGAGACATCCTTGTAGGTTGTATCCAATAGACCAGGGGCTCGTGTGATAACCTGAGACATCCTTGTAGGTTGTATCCAATAGACCAGGGGTCGTGTGATAACGTGAGACATCCATGTAGGTTGTATCCAATAGACCATGGATCGTGTGATAACGTGAGACATCCTTGTAGGTAGTATCCAATAGACCAGGGGTCGTGTGATAACGTGAGACATCCTTGTAGGTTGTATCCAATAGACCAGGGGTCGTGTGATAACGTGAGACAATAGACCAGGGGCTCGTGTGATAACGTGAGACAATAGACCAGGGGTCGTGTGATAACGTGAGACATCCTTGTAGGTTGTATCTAATAGACCAGGGGCTCGTGTGATAACGTGAGACACCCTTGTAGGTTGTATCTAATAGACCAGGGAGTCGTGTGATAACGTGAGACATCCTTGTAGGTTTATCCAATAGACCAGGGGTCGCGTGATAACGCCAGACACCCTTGTAGGTTGTATCTAATAGACCAGGGAGTCGTGTGATAACGTGAGACATCCTTGTAGGTTGTATCCAATAGACCAGGCGTCGTGTGATACCGTGAGACACCCTTGTTGGCGGTGCTGTGTTTGGTATTGGGTTATGGCTTTCAGTGCGACAGACAACAGCAGAGCCCCGTGATGTTTCTCTTTATTATTGTGGTTTTCTGTACACAGTGCCTCCCTGTGCAGGAGAATTATTTTCCGGGTTGAGAGATCAAATCCGCCTGTCCGAGCACTCGCGAGGTATAAGTGTCTCCTGTCCGAGCACTCACGATGTATAAGTGTCTCCTGTCCGAGCACTCGCGAGGTATAAGTGTCTCCTGTCCAAGAACGTGCGAGATATAAATGACGCCTGCCCAAGATCACTCCAGGATATAAAGGACGTCTGTCCAAGAACACACGAGGATATAAAGAACGCCTGTCCAATATCACACAAGGATATAAAGGATGCCTGTCCAAGATCACACAAGGGTATAAATGACATCTGTCCAAGATCACATGAGGATATAAATGACATCTGTCCAAGGACACATAAGGATATAAATGACATCTGTCCAAGATCACAAGAGGATATAAATGACATCTGTCCAATGACACATAAGGATATAAATGACATCTGTCCAAGATCACACGGGGATATAAATGACATCTGTCCAAGATCACACAAGGATATAAAGGACGTCTGTCCAAGATCACACAAGGATATAAATGACATCTATCCAAGGACACACGAGGATATAAAGGACGTCTGTCCAAGATCACACAAGGATATAAAGGTCATCTGTTAAAGATCACACGAGGATATAAAGGTCATCTGTCCAAGGACACATGCGGATATAAATGACATATGTCCAATGACACATAAGGATATAAATGACATCTGTCCAAGATCACACAAGGATATAAATGACATCTGTCCAAGATCACACAAGGATATAAATGACATCTGTCCAAGATCACACAAGGATATAAATGACATCTGTCCAAAATCACACAAGGATATAGATGACATCTGTCCAAGATCACACAAGGATATAAATGACATATTTCCAAAGACACATAAGGATATAAATGACATCAGTCCAAGATCACACAAGGATATAAATGACATCTGTCCAAGATCACACAAGGATATAAATGACATCTGTCCAAGGACACACGAGGATATAAAGGACGTCTGTCCAAGATCACACGAGGATATAAAGGACGTCTGCCCAAGATCACTCCAGGATATAAAGGTCGTCTGTCCAAGATCACACAAGGATATAAAGGTTGTCTGTCCAAGGACACATGCGGATATAAATGACATATGTCCAAGGACACATAAGGATATAAATGACATCTGTCCAAGATCACACGAGGATATAAAGGACGTCTGTCCAAGATCACACGAGGATATAAAGGTCATCTGTCCAAGGACACATGCGGATATAAATGACATATGTCCAAGGACACATAAGGATATAAATGACATCTGCCCAAGGACACACGATGATATAAAGGATGTCTGTCCAAGATCACACAAGGATATAAAGGTCGTCTGTCTAAGGACACATGCGGATATAAATGACATCTGTCCAAGGACACATAAGGATATAAATGACATGTCCAATGACACATAAGGATATAAATGACATCTGTCCAAGGACACACAATGATATAAATGACATATGTCCAAGATCACACAAGGATATAAAGGACGTCTGTCCAAGATCACACGAGGATGTAAAGGACGTCTGTCCAAGATCACACAAGGATATAAATGACATCTGTCCAAGGACACACGAGGATATAAAGGACGTCTGTCCAAGATCACACAAGGATATAAAGGACGTCTGTCCAAGATCACACGAGGATATAAAGGTCATCTGCCCAAGGATACATAAAGATATAGGATGTCTGTCCAAGGACACATGAGGATATAAAGGTCGTCTGTCCAAGGATACATAAGGATATAATGATCATCTGTCCAAGGACACAAAAGGATATAACTCTTCTGTCCAAGGACACATCAGGATATAAAGGACATCTGTCCAAGGACATACATGGATATAAGTGTCACCTGTCCGAGAATGCACGCAGTATAAAGACCACCTTTCCAATTAACGGATGCAGTATAAAGACCACCTGCCCGAGAATACACTAGAATAAAATGTCGCCTGTCCGAGGACTGGCCAGGAATAAAGAACACCTACCTGGGGACTTGCCATGGATTATAAAGGTCAGTTACAGGGTTTACTCCTGAGCCTTACCAAGAATTGACCCCCGTCTGCCACGATATCCAACGCGAGCCTATAATCCTTTGACCAGCAGTTTCCTTTCGTGACATTGGTGAAAAAACATCAACGGCAGACAATCAACAGAAATGAAGATGAGAATCAAAATAACTAAGGTTTGACTAAACAAAATGCAGGTCATTGTCAGGATGTTACAATCATGTCCAGCACCCACTGGTTGTTTGTGATCTACTGGGCAATGTTACATTCAGTAACATGAACGTTTAGTTTGCCATTGTTTTCTCAATGAGAAGTCAAGAACTGACCGCCGTGAGGAGAGACCCCATTACACTGTTGTCACATGACAAAGTTTAAACCCGCTAAACCTTTCAGCCACTCCAACTTGGGCTTCCAGCCAACATATTCTTTTCTAACAAACAAGAATCTATCTCTGAACGCAGAGATGCATCAAGCGCTACAGTATGTCTTAGGAAGCTACTGAAGATCAAATGACAAGACAAGATCTCAGACACTAAAGTCTTAAAAAGAACATCCATGCTCAGTATCCACTCTAGTTAGTTAGTTAGTTAGTCGACAGATCATCCTCGTTGCACATCGGACCATTCAGTCCATAAGTGCTCGGATCCCCTCCTCAGCAAATCCCGCAGCGTGTAGCGGCTAACGACGCCAGTTCTGTGTTGGTTTATCAATCTTCTTTGGCTTCCTGCATAGTGTTCTTGTTTGGCCACCCCTCTTTTAATTTGCTGCTCTCGCAGTCTGGCCATTGTTGTAGATTCACAGTCATCACTTGGTTCTTGCAAAAGTCTCACTTCTCGTAGAGCATTCAGAATGTCAGCCTGGTCCATGGCGCGTCCGCCCTCCACAGTAGCCTCACCTGCGAGCTTGTCAGCCCGCTCATTTCCTTGTACTCCTGCATGACCTGGCACGAAGATGAAACTAATCTTTGCCAGCCGAGACCGCTCCAGAGGCAACAACCATTCTCTTCGGATCGACCCCTCCTCTATCCTCTTGATCATGTTCATTGAGTCGCTAAGGAAACAAGCCCTAGTGAATGTCTGTGTCTCGAGCCATGTTATTGCTTTACTTACTGCCATGACTTCCATGGTCAGGCTACTTGTGGTTTCAGTGAAAGCACCAGAGTCCTCCTTCACAATTCTCCCTCCGGCCCGAGCTGTAAAGGCCCATGAGCTTCTCACATGTCGGACGACCGACCCATCTGTGTAGATGACCGCGTCACTGTCTAGCGAATTCTCGAAAATCAACGCTTGTACTTCAGCCTCCACAGCAGCCGGATTTTCTTGTCTGCATTTTCTATCTAGTTGGATGCAAACTGAAAAGGATGTGCAGAAGTCTGTTGGCACTTGCACCCACTCCTCGCCAGGTTTCTAAGTCCTCAAGTGAACACACCTGTTGAAGAATGTCTTCGGCTTGACCCATCCATGACCGTCCTCTTTTTAACCTGCTGCCCTTCACCTTCCTAATTTCACTATGCAGTGGATGCTGTGTGTTTGCGTTAATTCTGAGGTGGGCGCGTGCCCTGCAAACTTGCATTCTCTCTTCAATGGTTGGAAAATCAAGAAGGTAGCGCATCGCCCTGCATGCTGTATCTCTTGTACATCCAAGAATAATGCGCATAGCTTCATTCTGTATCCTTTCCATCCTTTCTATCTGCTTATGGCTGAGAGTCAGGATTGCCATTGCATACTCCAAAACAGACATGACCAGCCCCTCGTACAGAAGACATAGATGGCGCTGCTCACAGTTTGCTGCCGCCATCACCCGCATCGCTGCCAAGCCCCGCTTGTATCCACTCTAATAATAAAGAATCAGATTCCCTGGGCTGGTCACCTGATTCATATGGCAGATCACAGGCTCCCTAAAGAATTTTTTACGGTGAGAGGCGACGTGGTAAGCGCTTCCAAGGCGGACAGAGGAATCACTTTAAAGACACTGAAGATATTGCTCGAAGCTATTGGAATAAATAAAGGTATAATGGATGGTGAGAGCTGAAATAACAACTGAGAATATAGTAAGTTAAAATCACAACTGTCTAGAGAGAAGAGAGCTGGAAACAAACAAAAAACTGTTGGGAATACAACCAGCTGAAATCACAACTGTCTAGAGAGAAGAGAGCTGAAAATACAGATAGGAATAGAGCCAACAGAAATAATGATTATATGGGGTGGAAGGAGCTGAAGTAACAATTTGGAATATTGTGTGCTGAAACAATGGAGTGAAGAAATTACAGTAATAAGTTGGAGTGAGTACTGCAGGGTAAAGAAAGAGTTAATCTTACAAGTTCTCAAGTGGAAATAGAAACATGGACATCCACGGCAGTAAGTTACAGTCAAGACAACTTGCAAACTGGCAAAAAGTCCACACAAATGAGCGAAAGTGAGCTTACCTCATAAGACCAGGTACACTGAATTCCTGCAAACTTCCGAACACATCGTCCAATCTCAACATCCTCGTGCGACGTATACAGATTCCGCAGGCAGTAGCTGATGTGAGGTGCCATCCGACGTAAGGTTTCACGACTGAATATCATACCAGGTCCACCCATACAAAAATTTTCTTCTGCAGAAAGCGCTAACTTTCCCAGCTCGTCAGCCTTGCCAGTGCCTGCCTGGCCAATGAATAACGGCTGTGAACTGTTGATCCCACGAAGAAAATGATCCAGTTTATCTCCCTTGATGAAAACATCATCGTCCGCTCTCATAAACCACTCATACTTGTCCAGGAAGTGGTCATACATGTATTTCAGCATCATGAATGACTTCTTCTGTGGAGGGTAGTGGTCATCTACCCCTGGAAGAGCAACTACAGGCACTCCAGAACTAGATGTAGAACCTTCACTGGAGAAAAACATCACTTTCCCATTGATGTTGCTAGCCCACGTCCTATGTGACGCCAAGCCACGGTTATCTATGAACTTCTTGGCCGTCATAATCCCTACAAATATGAAATTATCCCTGCCGTTTGGGTTTCCATCTTCGACATCATAAGCCAGACTTGCAGTCTGGGCGATCCGGCCGAGTCGTAGCCCTTTGCAGCACAGGCCTTGACTACTACAGCGAGACAAGATGTTGTTTTGGCACCAGTTCACAAAGACAATACCACAAACGAACCCAATGACAGTTATCACAGCCACAGAAAAACCTCCACCGACACCTCCCACAGAACTCCTCTTGACGGCAACACTCGGCCTGGTACCCCCATTCACCTGTGCTTTATTATGCATTTTACACGGCAACACGTCTGACATGCCATGTAACTTAACACATCTGTCTGTAGCTCCAGACTACCTTGCTGACTGCAGTCTTTACCTGCACATTAATAATGATAATAGAGGAAAGGAGTCCATCTGAAATAAAACCATCACGGCAGTCAATGATCCACAATAGGGAGGATCCAACGCATTCAACTCTGAAGTCCTGACCATCATTCTGCTGCTGTTTACTGGAAGCAATTCTCTGCCCGAGGTTTGTGCTCCTGGGGGCGAGTCCCTGGCCATCTACGGCAGTCTCCAGCTGCTCTCTCTCTCCTGCAGTTGTACAGATGATCTGTGCAGAACATGTGATGGTTTATGTGAAGCCACACTCGGTGTAGCACAGTAAAGCACAATGGAGCTGCTTTGCTATACATATGAAGCCACTATTAAAGTTGTGGTCATTGGTAAAATCCTTGGCTCACATCATCATCCCATCCAGGTACCCCACATGTGGGTCACAGCGTTGTCATGATAGATGTATCAGGAATCAGAGTCCACCACTGCTCTCAGCCACAAGCACAAGTGTGGAGCAGCTGCCACATCCTGTCCACTTTTTCATGCTTCTCAGTTCAGGATTCTCTCTGCCTTGGCTCCAGTTACTGAAAATAAGTATCACAACTTGTTCACAAATGCTTGTGAGTTTTATGATGGTTAAATGTGACCCAGCGTCTGCAGCCTACCTTGTGCCAGACGTATTGGTTACCCATTCCTCTGGGCAACACAAGGCTAGGCCGAGAGAGGGGTAGTTTTAACATGCTTGTGAGTTTTATGAATGGTAAATGTGTTGTTGCATATCCTTTACAGGACGTCGCAGTCAACTCCAGCATTGTTTGGCCGTTTGTGATTCCTGGGTAAGTTTACTTTCAGTAGTTTGCCATTGCTTTCTGAACAACCTATCTGCTTCCCAATCACCTACAGCTGTGTTTTGAATTGCAGTATTCATAACCCCTTCACCACATAATTCACAAAATAATTGCATTCATAACTCCTTCGCCACATAATTCACAAAATAATTGCCAGCTTCGAAAGTACCCTCATCTTAAAAACACAGTTGTTGGATTATTTAATGTGTGTGCATGGTTTTCACATGTGTTTACTTCACAGAAGTTCACAACAGCGATGGTCTATCTTCCCTGCTGCTGGTAGCTGGTGGAATTCAGCCAGCCTTCTAGCAAACAGGATGAACAGCAGAATGCCATTAACTACAGAGACAGCGGGAGGCTGGACGAATGTCCATGAAATAAACTCAAACGGAAAGAAAGAAGGCATGTAATGTGTAAACCCAAGGCAAACTGGCAAAAACATGATGCAGGTGCAGCACACAGTTGGATATTAAAAGATAGATAAAGAACAGCAAAGTGAAACAATGAAAGCAGGAGAATTTGAATAACCTGTGCAACCTGCAAGCTACCTTAAACACTCGGAAAGTAGAAAAATGACAAAACTGAAACAGAAGAAATTTGTGAAAGCAAAAATAAACCAAACCAGTCCACCATAAAACAGTTATTCTAATGGCCTTCTGCTGAAGGAGATGATGGTTTTCTTAAAAGAAAAGTGATAGAGATTCTGTTTACAAGTACACAGAACAACTTTCACACATCATTCAGTGCTGGCCTCGATTGTGGAAACACTGTACCACTTCCTCTTTGGTCTGGCAGAATATCATGACCTGTCTTCATTTATAGAACAAAAGAGAGAGCCTCACAAAAAATACAAGTGGCAAACCACCAACCTTCATAGTAGTATGTGAATGTACTGTCACACAGACACCTTTCAAAGCATAGATCAAGACAACATATATTCTTTGGTTTTCTCTTTTTCTTTGTGTCTCTGCATAAGGATATGAAAGTTCTCATATGTGTCTCTGCACAAGGATATGAAAGTTCTCATATGTGTCTCTGCACAAGGATATGAAAGTTCTCATATGTGTCTCTGCACAAGGATATGAAAGTTCTCATATGTGTCTCTGCACAAGGATATGAAAGTTCTCATATGTGTCTCTGCACAAGGATATGAAAGACCTTCTTCCCAGACTTTGTCAACAGTTTTCTTTAGTTCTTCTTCTTCTTCTTCTTCGTTCATCCGGAGTGTTTTTTTCCGGATGTGATTGCGTTGTGCCTGTTTACAGCAGAGCTGCGTTCTTGCGCCGTTAGGCCGACACATCCGACTTCTGCGGGCATTTGTTGACAGGGTTAACCTTCCCAGGGTTCTTTAGTTCTATCCTTGCCTAAGGTACAAGTTTCTTATCTTGCAATACATCTTTCATTTCTTGAGAGAGGAAGGTTGTCTGATGATCCAAAGAGTAACACTACCTAAAGCCTGCCTGCTGTGGCACAAGAATGTTTTCGCTTTCAGTAAAGTAACCCAGCCAACAAATGCCTGAATAAGTTGGATGTGTTGGCCAAAAGGTGGAAATATCACAGCTCTGCTGTAAACAGGTACAATGCAATTATGTCTAAAACAACATTCCGGACGAACGCAGAAGAAGAAGAAGAAGAAGAAGAAGAAGAAGAAGAAGAAGAAGAAGAAGAAGAAGAAGAAGAAGAAGAAGAAGAAGAAGAAGAAGAAGAAGAAGAAGAAGAAGCTTTAAATATACAACTGCAATCTGTGATTGATGATGCGCTCCATTGTTTTGCAGAGACTGAGCCTAATTGGTCTGTAGCTAGAGGCAATGGAACCATCTTTCCCTGATTTTAGGAGAGATATCATGATTGTTTCTCTCCAGGCTTGTGGGACACTGCCTAAGGTCCAGCAGTTATTGAACATCTGCAGCAGCTTTGTTTTGGCCTCTGTTCCTAGGTTCCTGATCATTTCATTGGAGAAATACCATCAGCTCCTGGTGACTCTCTCATATTAAGTTTTGATATTGATAGCTCCAGTTCCCTGATTGAGATAGTTGCCTCCAGCGCCTCATGTAAAATTTCATTCTGTCCTTATGTTGCCATATCTCTCAAATCTCTTGTTGTTTTTCTGGACTAATTTCCAGAAAACCAAAGACCGAGATCTATGGAGAGCCATGAACGCCTACGCCAGCCGGCACGGCACTTGATGATGATTATGATGAATTTCCTTGTTATCTTGAGCAAATGAGTACACAAAATGGTCACCTGCTTGCTTACCTGTTGTTTCCATCTTCATGTAGTGTAATCTTTGGGTTTCTCTCAGTATAGTTAAGATGTTTTACTAGCTTCCACAACTTCCTTGTGTCTCTTTTAAAGATCAGTGACTCTGTTTTCTCCTGCCAGATTTTCCATCTAGCCTGCAACTTTGAAATTTGGTTTTTGCGTGCTGGTATTTATTGTGGTGCTCTTGGCTGGGTTTGGCCTCTGTTTGCTTTCTACATACTTCCACATCATTTTGCTGTCACTGCCATCTACTGCTTATAATACCTTGCAGTGTGGGGGAAGGGGGAGGGGGGGTCTTGAGAAATTAAGGCTGCCTGGCTAGTGCAGTCACTGCAAACTGTTCAGGTTAGGATTGTCTCTTTGCCCTCGACAGAAAAACAATCCACACCTACCGAGGATTCGAACCTGGGTCTCCCGAAGGAGAACCCAGCATTCTTAGCCACTCGTCCAGCTGCTCCCTATCATCATTTTGCAACTACTCTATTTCACTACTCCAGTACGGTTTATGCCGGTCTCTCTGGCCGAGGGGTTACAACACTTTCTCCGTAATCCCGTTTATCACGCAGAGTCTCGTAGCGGGCAAGAGCTGGCAGCGGTTCTACCCCCGCTGGTGACTTGCGGGATAACTGAGCCGGCCGCTAAGAAAGCAATGGCAAACTACTGAGCGTAATCTTGCCAAGAGATCAACAGACAGCTGAAAGATGCTGCTGTTGACAGCTAAGTCCTGTAAAAGGATATGCGAATTTTTAAAAAAAAGTACTGGTTTATATTGCTTATGAGTTCCTCTTGGTACTGTTTCTCATATGCATTTGCCAAATAATTCAACTACTTTATTTATGTTTTTAAATGTGTTAAGATTTCTATCAGTATGCTGGTGCGATGCGTGTACATTGTCCAGTTTACTTTCCTTGTAATTCCACCTCGAGACGGTGCTGCTTTCACTTATAAGCTCACTTTCTACAGTTAGAAAGACTGGCCGATTTTCACTGCCACTGAGTTGTTTCTCAACAATTCATGTGATGTATTACTTAAGTCTGGTGAGTGAAAAGCCAGGTCAGGTGTAGTTTTATTGTGCCATGATCTTTAGTAGAGGGTCAATTGGTCAGACAGTTACTTGATTGTTTTGTTGGGGGGGGGAGCTCTCTCACTTTGAACTCAAGCTTAGTCCATACACATTACTTCTAGTAACTCAAGCGTAGTCCATACACATTACTTCTAGTAACTCAAGCGTAGTCCATACACATTACTTCTAGTAACTCAAGCGTAGTCCATACACATTACTTCTAGTAGTGCTGGACTAAATTTTGCTTGTGGATTAGCTTTTCATATTAACAGTGTTCCTCGCCATCAGGTGAACAAACTAAGATTTCAGAGATACTTGTACTTTACGTCCTCAAGTCAAGGACCATAGGTTAACATTTTAATTCAACTGTTCGGTGTAAGGGTTGAACCCCAATGCCCGGCATCAGCACACCGGATGTTTAAGAACATACATTCTTATCCATTCGGCCATGCTGATCTACACTTGACTATGTGATTCTCTAACTCTATTATAGTTACTTGACTATGTGATTCTCTAGCTGCTATTACAGTTACTTGACTATGTGATTCTCTAGCTGCTATTACTTGACTATGATATTCTCTAGCTGCTATTACAATTACTTGACTATGTGATTCTCTAGCTGCTATTACTTGACTATGATATTCTCTAGCTGCTATTACAATTACTTGACTATGTGATTCTCTAGCTGCTATTACAGTTACTTGACTATGTGATTCTATAGCTGCTATTACAGTTTCTTGACTATGTGATTCTCTAGCTGCTATTACAGTTACTTGACTATGTGATTTTATAGCTGCTATCACAGTTTCTTGACTATGTGATTCTCTAGCTACTATTACTTGACTATGATATTCTCTAGCTGCTATTACAGTTACTTGACTATGTGATTCTCTAGCTGCTATTACAGTTATTTGACTATGTGATTCTATAGCTGCTATTACAGTTACTTGATTTTGTGATTATATAGCTGCTATTACAGTTTCTTGACTATGTGATTCTCTAGCTACTATTACAGTTACTTGACTATGTGATTCTATAGCTGTTATTACAGTTTCTTGACTATGTGATTCCCTAGCTACTATTACTTGAGTACGATATTCTCTAGCTGCTATTACAGTTACTTGACTATGTGATTCTCTAGCTGCTATCACAGTTATTTGACTATGTGATTCTCTAGCTGCCTATTACAGTTACTTGACTATGTGATTCTCTAGCTGCTATTACAGTTATTTGACTATGTGATTCTCTGGCTACTATTACAGTTACTTGACTATGTGATTATCTAGCTGCTATTATAGAATTAATGTATTGTGCTAAGATTCTCCCGGTGTGATCTAACTGGAACACTCTCCTCATTTATCTGAGTGGAGTCAAAGTAACCCTTCACCACCGAAACCCCCTGTTTTACAACCTACATCACAATCAAGATCAAATGACAACATCCAAGATCAACTGACAACATCCAAGATCAACTAACAACACTTGACACAAGGTCACAACAACTTGGTCTGACATTCATTGGGGATAGACAAAGATACTCAGACTGAACGTGTCAGATAATTTACATAACCCTTGGGAAAATGTCACTTCAAATGTGTGTGTGTGTGTGGGCATGCGTGTTTGGATGTGTGTGTTATGCAGCAACAGAGATGTGATTCCTGAGACGAATGTTGCAAATACTTTGGACTGTCACAGAGTAACTAACAACGAGTTCCAGGAAGAGGCTAATGAAAGTATAATATTACATACAACTATTAGAAAGAGACAAACAGCACTCTTTGAGCATGCAATAAGAAGAGAAACATTGGAGAACATGGTGATGACAAGAAAGATCAGTGGGAGAAGAATCAAGGGCGGACTGATGATAGTAGGACTGAGACGGTGGCATGAAGGAATATCAAAAACAGAGTTGATCCAGAACACCATGGACCAAGATTTGTGGAGAGTCATGATCGCCTATGCCTGTTGGCAGGGCTTGTGAAGATCATGATAAATTAAAGGTAACATAGAAAACTTTTGAAGACCTGACAGAGATATGAACATAACAATTGTAAAGGAATGTGCACCATTCATGGCACTGTAAAATGTAGAGCAAGAAAAAATTAAAACTAGCAAGAAACATTAAAAAATGTCCACTGTTAAATCTAACGAGTACATCAGCAAAGACAACAGATAACTACCTCAGACCTGTGAATGACAGATACTCACTAACTGGTGCCTGCCCAGAATGGAAAGATGGGGATGCTATGACAAAATCACCAATGTGAAGCTGACAATGAATGTCCGTGGATCAGGAGGAGTTGGAAATGATACACATTAAGATATGTCTTGTTTATAGGATAACTGGAAAGCTTTCTTGTGGAATCCACCAGGTAAAAGTAAGAAAATGAGACGAATAAAAACACTTTGAGAAAAGAATTAGTGGTTATAAGGGGAAGATACGAGAGGAACTAAATAATGAATAAATAAGAGATAAACAAACTTGATAAACGGATATAAGGAGGTGGAGGAGGACGGAGTATGTGAGTATGTATGATGAAGAAGAAGAAGAAGAAGAAGAAGAAGAAGAAGAAGAAGAAGAAGAAGAAGAAGAAGAGAAGAAGAAGAAGAAGAAGAAGAAGAAGAAGAAGAAGAAGAAGAAGAAGAAGAAGAAGAAGAAGAAGAGAAGAAGAAGAAGAAGAAGAAGAAGAAGAAGAAGAAGAAGAAGAAGAAGAAGAAGAAGAAGAAGAAGAAGAAGTAGAAGAACTTAAGAAGAGATGCAATCTAAACAGACACAGAGCACAGACTAAGAAAGCCCCTAAAACAACTAAACAGTACGTAACTTTAAGTTATTTGAACATTCTACAGTGGCAGTGCTAGGTTTCACAGTTTTATGTATCGTATCAATCAATTCAATGTGAACTCGCAATGAATGAACATTAAATTACCAAGTTCAAGTAAGTCCCGTTTACTGCCTATCTACACAAAACACATTCCGAAGTTAGAAGGTATGTCTGCACAGATTAAAAGCACGACTGAAAGTGTATAGTTACGACCACGTCTCACCAGGTTGACGTGTGAAATGAAGCCCTAGAGAAGGCCCGCCATGCTCCAGAGACCCGCGGCCCAGTCCCGGCGCCGACATTCTAGCAGACGGCCATAGAGTCGCCTAGCAGTGTCGATACTTGCCAGGCCCGGCCCGGCACTCCAGGTCTAACCTCCTCCCTACAGGTTTGGCACGTGTAGCCGACAAAATCTGGCCAAGTAGCTCAGTCTTCGTATTGCTTGTCCCACCTTGAATGTCCATGTAAATGCTTAACCCATGAACTACGTACAGTTTCGTAGGTGCTTAGTCCCTCTTTCAACACACAATATTTAAGTTTAGTGTGTTATATCATTTAAAATAGAGCTTTGCAATTTTGTGTTCACTCGCGACTCATGTTCGTCAGGTGAAATTTCTGAAGCATAAACAGAAATCAATGGCAAACTACTGAGCGTAATCGTGCCTAGTACATCAACAGCAGCTGAAAAAGGCTGATGTTGACTGCAACGTCCTGTAAGGGATATGCAAAAAACATAATTTAATCGAGTGCAAGAAATATGAACATTGATGGTCGGTGGACGCAATACTGAAAACGACAATGAGGATGTTCAATGCTGGTTGAGTGGATACCGACACATGTAGGGTTTGATGGGAATGAAATGGCTCACAGAGAAGTAAATACGGACAGAGCAAGTACTAACAAAATGGATGTATCTCTTAGTAAATATGACATTAAATCAGCAATTTAAAAAAAAAAAAAATATTTAATAGTATAATGGATGGTTGTGGAAGCACAACTTGATAGTCAGTCGTGCATACAAACTGGTAACTGGTGAAACAAGAGCAAGTCAAGTATCAAATGAACGTAACATTCCTTGTAATAAAAAGCTATTAACTCCACGAATTAGAATCAAACATCAGCAGTTAAAATGGGAAATAAAGAAGGAAATTATGAACACATCAAATTGGGAGTAAGGCAGGGATGTGTTGTGTCACGGATCTCTTCTCCCTTTATAGCGAAGTAATAATGAGAGAGATCAAAGAAAAACCAAGAATAATATTTGGAGGTTATAATATAAATGGCGAATCATGACCGCCCACGCTTTCCGGCATGGCACATGATTGATTGATTGATAATATAAATAATATTCGCTATGCAGATGACACAGTATTGATAGCGGATAATGCAATCAGATCTACAACAATTGTTGGACATTGTAGTAACAGAGAGTGCAAACAAAGGACTCTCCTTGAATATCAAGAAAACACTAACAATGGTGATATCAAAGAAATAGGTGACATTCAAATGTGAAATAGAGATAGAAGGGAAAATTCTTCACCAAATGGATAGTTTTAAATATCTAGGGACATTTATAACAATCAGATGAAAGTTGCACAACAGAGATCAAGAGCAGAATAGGGCAAGCAAACGCTGCATTTCAGAAAATGAAGAATAGTTAATGCAATAAGTCGCTATCATTAACTGTAAGAAAGAAAGTGCTGAAGAGCTATATAGGCCTAGAACCTGTTTTGCTGTATGGCTGTGAATCTTGGAATATAAATGAACAAATTAGGAAGAGATTGGAAGCAACAGAGTTGTGGTTCCTTAGATGAATGTTGCGAATTACTTGGACTGCCAGATAACTAACGACGAATGCCTTAAAGAGGCTGGCGAAACTAGAACATTATATACAACAATAAGAAAGAGACAAACAGTTTTTTTGGTCATGTGATGAGAAGAGAGGCATTGGAGAACATCGTGTCAACTGGAAAGATCGAGAGGAAGAGAGGCATACCACGAGAAATGATGCTGGATGGATTGAGACGGTGGCATGGAGGAATATCAACGGTAGAGTTGATCCAGAAAACCAAAGACCGAGATCTGTGGAGAGTCATGAAAGCCTACGCCAGTCGGCACGGCACTTGATGATGATACACATGGGCAACTGTGGTGACTGCCAGAACCATAATATAAAACATTAGATACTAGATGTGGAGAAGGGCTTACGGAGGCAGTGCGTAATCCCGCGTATCGCGTTCGGAACACAATTGTGGCCGATTTGGCAGCAGATTGTTTTACGTCGGTTTTTTTTTAAATGGTATGGTGCTGGTCGTTCAGAAAGCAATGGCAAACTACAGAACGTAAACTTGCCCAGGAATCACAAACGGCCAAGAAATGCTGGGGTTGACTGCTACGCCCTGTAAAGGATATGCAACTAACTTTAACTAGAAATTTGCGGAGTTAAATATTCAGATACCACTAATTGAATATATGACCCGCTGCAATAAGTTTATGACAATGGAAAACATGTAAAAATATGGATAGCTGTATAGAGTGGTGCAAGCAAGAATTAAGCAATACAGTATATCAAACAGACCGAACATCCTCTTCTCTATTAGATGATTATCATTGCAAGTTAAGACAGCCGACTGGTTTCAAGCACACTCTGAAGAGATGCTTCCAGTCCAGGAAATAAAGAGACATGCATTCTCATTGTATAAAACATCATCATCAAAGAAAACATTTCAGACACTGCGAACGGCCAGAAATAGAGTACAACAGACCGCAAGAAATTGTACCAACAGTCCTGGGTACAGTTCTCTGTACAAATTCAAACTTGTGCAGACACTGGAAATTTAAGAGGTATGTACGAGGGCATCAAGCAAGCTGTTGGTCCATCAAAAAATAAGATGGCCCCTTTACGATCAACAGAGGGGGTAATCATAAAAGATCGAGCGAAATAAACGGATCGCTGGGTAGAACACTACTCAGAGCTATACTCAGTGTAGAAAACTGTTGGAGAAGAAGCTCTGGAAGCCATTGAACAACAGTCCACCGTGCATACCCTGGATAACGAACCGTGCCTCACAGAAATCAGCGAAGCACTAGACACTCTCAAACCCAACAAGACACCAGGGAAAGATAGTATTCCACTTGAAATTTTAAAATGTGGCAAAGAAACAATCATCTAAGAACTGTAAGCAATACTTCAGCTCCTGCTGGAAAGAAAAATCAGTACCACAAGATATGAGGGACACCCTTTATTGTTACCATTTATAAAAGGAAAGGTGAGAGAATCGACTGCAACAACTATCGCAGCATTTCTCTTCTCAGCATTACAGGCAAGATTTTCGCTGGCGTCATCCTAACAAAAAAAGATTACACAATCTTGCTATAAGAATCTACCCCGAATTACAGTGTGGACTTAATCCCAACAGGTCCACCATCGATATGATTTTCTCACTCAATCAGCTCCAAGAGAAGTGCAGAGATTAGAGGAAATCATTATATATTGCCTTTATCGACCTCGCAAAGGCATTTGACCTTGTGAGCAGAGGCGTACTTTTTAAGATCCTTGAGAAGATAGGATATCCACCCACCCTGCGAGGTCTCGTGAAATCATTTCACGAAAATATGCAGGGGGCTATTTTATTCGATGGCTCAACATCCCAGCCATTCAGCATCAGCAGCGGAGTAAAGCAGGGCTGCGTGCTTGCTCCTACACTTTTTGGTATCTTCTTCGCCATTCTCTTAAGGCAGGCATTTGGGACTACCACTGAAGGCGTATACATCCATACAAGATCTGATGGCAAACTTTTTAACAGATCAAGACTCAAGGCAAAAACCAAAATAAAATCAAGATGTATGAGAGAACTACTTTTTGCAGATGATGCAGCACTGACTACTCATACAGCAGAAGATCTCCAACGGCTCATAGATCGTTTTGCAGCCGCCTGCGGAGACTTTTGGCTCACCATCAGCCTAAATAAAACACAGGTGATGGAACAAGATGCTGGTGCGCCTTCGTCAATCAATATTTCTAATTACGAATTGAAGGTTGCCACGAGTTCGCGTATTTGGGGTCGATAATATCAGATCATCTTTCCTTAAAGACATAAATCGACAGACGCATTGGAACGGCAGCCACACCACTTTCCTGGCTAACTAAAAGAGTTTGGGAAAATAATAGACTAACAGAGAGTACAAAAGCTCAAGTATATAAAGCTTGTGTTGTTAGCTCACTGCTCTATGGGTCTGAATCCTGGACCGTGTACTCACGACAGGAAAGGAAGTTGAATTCCTTCCACATGGGATGTCTGAGACGCATCCTGGGCATATCATAGAAAGACCATATAACAAACAAACATGTGCTTGAAAGAGCAGATATTACCACAGTGCACTCCCTGCTCAAGCAGAGACGCCTCCGGTGGCTGGGCCACGTATCTCGAATGGAGGATGAACGTATTCTCAAAGATCTCCTATATGGAGAACTAGCCATAGGAAAGAGGCCAACCGGAAGACCCCAAAATGCGATATAAGGATGTGTGTAAACAAAATATGAAAACCCTTGGCATAGATCCAGACACATGGGAAAGAGTTGCAACAGACAGATGCTCCTGGAGAAGAGATGTACGAAACGGACTGGTGCTCTTTGAGCGCAATCTGATCCAACAAACTGAGGATAGGCGGCACAGGCTTAAAACGCAGTCACTGACTGCGGGACCTGCCTCGTCTTACAGATGCTGGAAACTGTGACAGAGATTGTCACTCTCGCATTGGACTATACAGTCACCAGCGGTGCTGTCAGGTACCTCCCCAGCAACTCTAGATTTCTACAGGACCGAAGGAGGCCTATTATTATCATTGCAAAATAAAATACTCATTACTGAAGTATTTTTTTTTTTAAAGCTGTAAATGTAGTGACGGAAGTGAATATGGATAACAAAAGCATCTTTGTAACACTCCTAATCTTATTTCAATTGTTTATGAAGAGGCAGGCAGATTTGAACAGAAAGGCTGTAGGCATCAGCCTAACATCGGCATGTCATAGATATAACCTGTGAGATTTTAAAGACGCCATTATAGAATCAAACATAATGAGGCCGTGTGAAACATCAGTGCATAATAGTAATACGAACTGTGTCGAGGAGAACATGTAGCAATCTCCAACATGAGCACCGGACACTGTAGGCTGGACTTTCTTCTTCTTCTTTCGCCCTGTGTGCCCCAGTGGGACATAGGCCCTCAATGTCGTCCCATCCCGAGCTATCGCATACAACTCCGTCTATAACCCCCCCCCCCCCTATATTATTCATTGCTCTCTCCGCTTCTCTTCTCTGTGTCCCACCTCTATTTCTTTTGCCTTCTGTGTTTAACAGGCTAAACTGACTGGCTGGCACCTGGACGTCTTGACAGGCGATAGTTTTTATATTTGTCAGCAACTCACTTGCGACAGGCATACAAGGATTCCCTACTTTTGCACTACACGAAAGTGACAACTCGTATTGTTTGCAAAAGGATACATTTTATTCAGAGCTGATCATACATTAGCTCCCCGAGCGGAATACCACATCGGTATTAAACATCATAGTATGTTATGAAGATAAGATGGAATGAGGAGATGATATTAATATTATAACTACTGAAGCTAAGCTGAAGTCCTAACTATTATACTGTCCTTAACAACAACAAAGTATCCCCAGCGGATACACGTCTGATCCCTACGCCGTCCAGTCTCTGTCCGAGCCCGCTGTACATGGCGTGTTCAGCCACGAGCAATTAGCTCAGCGTGCGTTCGTTAGTTTACGTGCTGGGCACTTGGTTGTATTGACCAGAATTACTTGGTCCCTTCTCGTGAAGTGGGTTTCCCAGTCTCTTGGGTAACCCCAGCTCACCTGTACTTGTTGCCCTCCTTGTTGACACAAGTGTGTCCCGTTATAGCTATTTATAGCGTTTGTGTCTCTTCTGTCTGGTCTCCTATACTGTTATGTTACTTGCCCTTTTCCTAAGCTCTATTTTAGCTCTCCTTAGCTTTGAGCTCTCTCCTAAGTCTTTGACAGGCTCTCCTTCCTCCCCTGTTGTGTTACAAACTTTTAAGTTGTGGTGGTAACACAAGTAATCTTACAAATATTGGCTGTCTAATTTTGTCAAAGACTTCGTGAGTTCTCTACTTCTCTTCTGGGGATAGGACAAGATCTCTCCTTTCCTTCGTCACACTGTTGTATCACTTCACTTGGCTAATTGAGTAGCTCATCACACTAGTACAGTTGGCTATAAACTGTCATTATATTTCTGGGAATTGTGTGGTCCGGATCCAATGCCATAAGGCCTGTCCTCAGATTGTCCAAAATTAACAATCCCATACAACTTGCCTCTATTATGAGTGCAAAACATGGACACTAAATGTTCATGCTCCCATATAATAATTGCCCCAACTAGTATACATGCTATATGTGCGACTCTTCACCTTTTAGCTTCCGCTTGTGAAGGAATATTTAAGTGTTACACTAAGTTTTTAGAGATATTATTGTGTCCCCTGTTGGAGTAGTTATGGTTTTTTGAAAGTAATGATGTATGCAAGTTTATGTGTTTGTTTTTCTGGTTGGTTGTGTGTTCTAACAATTAAACTAAAGTGTATTTAACTTACTAACATGTGTATGCGTTTCTAATTTACGTGTATGTATTCTTTCGAGCGCCGTAAAGCGGTTTATTGTAGCCACAAATGAGTGTGTTATGCTAATTTATGTCTACAGTGTCCGTTTTAAGATGCTCAAAATATGTTCCCTATGTTACTCACTAAAGTATGGCGACTGCACACTTATAAAAATGACAACACATTGATTACACAGATTGACACTGATTACACAGATTGACACAGACAAGTTACAACAAGTCGTGTTGTGCGGTGACAAAAATACCGCAATATCTCTCTCTCACTCTCCTGATTTAATCAAGTCTCTCTCTATCATTCACACATCTTTCGTTCTTCTTTCTCTATCATTCGCACATCTTTCGTTCACCTTTCATTCAAAAGTGGTTTTAAAATATTGGGTCGTCATTAGAATATGGTTCAAGAAATAATGCATGGGTGACCAAAAAATATGTACATTAAATGGTTGGCTGAATTTAAATGGGTATTCAAGCCACATAACTGTGCTGTCTTTGTGCACTTGTCATATCTATATAAAAATATACATGATTGAAAAGGATTGCTCGCTACCAATCCTATGGTAGTGACTGATCTAACTAATCTATTCTAAGTTGGTGCACTGTTCTAAATTTATCTAAGGGAAATAATCTAACTAATTAATTCAATTTAAGAAAAATGGGTTAGTTACCTTAAAGTGTTTTTACTACATGAAATAATATAAATTACCAAATGATCGGGTTAATTTGTAAGTGATGTTTTGATTAACTCATCTAACTAAATATGTTTAAATGGTGATAAATTAAAGTAATATGATGTAGATGTTAACTTAAATAAGTTCTTAACTAAATGTAGGTTAATTATAACTCTGAAATGTCCTAAATAAAGTTATATGGTAAATCTACATTAATAATTCTAATATGATCACAAAAATGTGAAGTTATACGCGACTGTTTATAAAAACATGTTATATACATATCACATCTAATTTCTAACTAACTACACTAACTAATTACATCCAGGTGTGATGTTGGAGCCGTGTCCTCTGTAGAATGTCCTCGAAAACAGAGTTCAACTAGACAAAGTCTGATTTACGCTCTCATCCTGGGTAATGTTCATACTAATGGTATGCTACTGGTTGGTGTAGGTTCAAGACTAACTTTCCGATCCACTCAAGGGTTGTATAAGTGGTAGTGGTGTAGACACCTCACAAATGCGTCTGTTCATTGCACTAATACTGACACAGTTTATATTACACAGGTGTAAGCGACTGGCGATGGTAACGAACTTTAGTGTTCACAATCACCACATAGGGCACTAGGTAATTACAGTGTCAATGTCTTTGGTGATGTAAGGTCGCTCTCTTCTCGTATTTCAGGTAATTCAATGTGAGAAGGTCTGCTCAATGTGTCAGCCAGAGAGTTCATACTTCCCTTCAAATGTTTAATAGTGAAGGCATAATTTTGCAAAATTAAGGACCACCTGTAGATCCTGTTATTGCGATGAACCTCAGTTTGCTTGACAGTAAGCGGCGAATTATCGGTTTCAATAACAAACTCTGTACCCGCTAGGAATCGATGAAGTTTCCTGACACAATAGATCACGCTTAAAGCTTCCAATTCGGAGGCTGAGTATCTTCCTTCAGCAGGGGTGATCTTGCGACTTACGTACATTATTGGGTGAAACTTGCCTTCATAAAACTGGCCTAAGACACCAGAAATGGAAATGGAACTTGCGTCTGTACGGAGGAAATACGTAAGATTGACATTAGGCAAACGCAAAATAGGTGGAACGCTAAACATATGTTTCAATTTTGATAAAGCACCGATTAACTTTGCATCCTGAACTTTAAGTTTTACAGATGCTTTTAAAATATTAGAAAAAACGCTGGTGATTTCAGCCAAATTGGGTATAAATTTGCTGTAATAATTGACCAGACCAAGCAAACTACGGACCTGTTTCTTAGTCGTAGGCATCGTTAGATTGAGAATCTTGGTCACAATTTTCTCATCTGTTCTGAGTTAGCCTCTGCTGATTGTATGGCCTAGGAAATCAATTTCTTCCATTCCCAACTCCACTTTGGTGGGTTTTACTGTAAGACCGAATACTCGCAATCTCTGGAAGACATGTCGCAGTTTCAGTAAGTGTGTTGTCCAGTCTGCTGTATGGATGCAAATGTCATCAATATAAGTAGATGTATTGGTCACTCCGTGCAAAAGATCCCTAGTGAGGCGGACAAAAGTGGCTGGGGCATTACGAAGACCGAAAGGAAGAAAGTGCCACTCATACAGGCCTAGAGGTGTTGAGAATGCTGTCAAAGGAATAGACAATGATTGCATCGAGACCTGCCAATAACCTTTCGTGAGATCCAGTTTCGAGAAGATACGTGATGTTGACATATCAAGGATAAGATCGTCACAAGATGGGATAGGCTCTGTATCGACTTTGGTTACGTTGTTTAACCGGCGATAATCGACGCAGAGGCGAATCGTCGAGTCCTTTTTCCTGACCAGGACGATAGGAAAAGAGTATTCTGACTGTGATTTCTGAATTATTCCACTCGACTCAAGATTTAACAGTTCCTTGTCGAGATTTTCCCTGTAACTCAATGGGATGGAATACGGTCGGCATTTGATAGGTGGGTTATCAGTCAGAATAATAGAGTGTTCTATCCTGTCTGTCCTACCTGGGATGTCGGAAAAAATGTCCTTGTACTCAGTTACCAACTCTATCAGTTGTCGTCGTTGCTCGTCTGTAAGTTTCGGTTCTAACCGTATGCTATCGATTGTCCCTGTCGTGTCTACTGTCGGGACTGGTAATTCTATTCCGTTGTCATCCGTCTGATTAAGTACTGTTGTTGTACTAGCTGTGTACTGTATCCTGGCTAGGTGTGTTTGCGCTGTCGTCGTCATCTGTCGCCCTACCTAGTGTAGTTGTGTTGTGTACGTCTGTCGTCCGGTTGCTTGGTGTAGGTGCACTCTGTTCGTCTGTCATCAGTTCTTGCCGTGAGAAATAAGGCTTCAGCATGTTGATATGAAATATCTTTAATTTTCCATTTATCGATATTTCATAATCGACATCTGATATCTTTCGTTCAACTTTGAATGGCCCTTGCCATGACGTTAGTAACAAATTACGTTTATCTGGTAGTAAAAGTAGCACCTTTTGATTGGGTTCAAGGTGTAGGGTTTTGGCACCCTTATTTGCATAGTCGCGGTACATCTGGCCTTTTCTCTCCAAAGATGATTTGGCTATTACACACGCCTTCATAATTTTATCGCGTGTCTCTGTTACCATCTCATAAGGTGTTAATGCAGTTGGATTCTCTACTGAGCTGGTGATTAGCTGATGGTAGATTGTTAGGGGTCCACGAGGGTTCGCCCCATAAACTAACTCGAAAGGTGAGAAACCCGTACTTGAGTGCGGAATTTCTCGATGGGCAAATAGCACTGCTGGTAATAGAGTGTCCCAATCAGATGGGTTCTCTGCTGTTACTTTCGCCAGCATGTGTTTTAGATTCCCGTTAATCTTCTCTATAATCCCATTACTTGCAGGGTGATACGGGCTACAGAAATGCTGTTCTATTCCTAGCAATTTTGTTATGGCTTGCATAGCAGCCGAAATAAACTGTATTCCTCGGTCGCTTAAAATGGTACGAGGAAAGCCAAATTGACAAAATAGATGTAAAAATACATTTGCCACATCTTTGGAGGTAATGTATTTGAGTGGCACCGCTTCGATCCACCTTGTACAAAGATCCACGAGGGTTAGTATAAACCGGTTTCCTTTGTTCGACACCTGATTCAGGGGTCCAACAATATATACCGCTACACTTTCGAATGGTCTAGAGGCCAAAATGGAACGCAGGACCTCGGCTGTTACATGCTTTCCCTTTCTCACTAAATGTTGACAAATAGTACATGATCGACAGAAAAATTTAATATCGTTACAAAATTTAGGCCAATAGAAGTGTGCCAAAATTCTGGCTCTCGTTTTGTCATAGGCCAAATGTCCAGCAAACGGTGACTCATGTGCAATCTTTAACACATTTTGTCGGTGTTTTACAGGTAACACCGTCTGCTGAATTTCATGGTTATTTGTTGTATAATAACGCATGAGAATTCCGTTGTGTATTTTAAAATACCAAGATGCATTTTTAGTAACTTTCGCTCGCTCACCTAACAATTTAAAATACGGCGCGATAGTTTGATCGGTGCGTTACTAGCATCGCTGGGTGTTAACAACTGTAACATTTCATTTTGTAGGTCAGTGTAATGTGTTTGGGTATCTGACCTCGTTACAGCATTAGCCGTGTTTGTTTGTTTCCAGGCTAATATTTCGTCATCAGTACATTGTTTTAATGATGGCAAGCAACCCAAAATCAAATCCGTACAGGGATTTTGCAGAATCGCACACGTAAATGTGCCGGAAAGGAACGGGGTGTTTATGCGTACTTTTGCCAGCGGGTATTTCTCAATGTTTCCAGAGAAAGTGCGGCATTTGACAAACTCACCCGTATAATCTTCTGGCTTAACTAGGTCTCTTTTTACCCCAAGTAAAGTGCTGCCGCTATCAAGTAAACATTGGCATGGTTGTTCGTTGACCAGTGCATCGTGGAACTTTAAATTACCTCTGGAGGCTAAAGCTGCATTAGCATCTTCGTTGGAACATGGTACAAAATGCCCACATTTAAGTTTCCCGTCCGTATGAAACTGGTGACACGTGTCACACTTATCAAAGTCTAATATATCAGTAACTACACTCACACTCTCACACTCATTGAATGGTAATACATTTTCAAGTTCAGAATCAACTACACTCTCATCGTCAGATGATGTATCGATGAGCAAAGCATTGCTAGCCTTCATTCTTTGCCTGCCCAAACACTTAGAACTATAATGGCCATAACTTGAACAAAAGAAGCATTTAACAGCACGTTTGTATGAGTTTCGTTTGTTTTCCTGCTTCTGCATCATCATTTCTAGATGAGCAGGATAAGATGGACTCTTATCACACATGGAGTACTGCGGATGAAACAATTTGCAGTATACACATTGTGGTGGTTTCTGATACGGTTTATCTTTCTTCTGATACTCTTTTTGCTTGTAAGACCTGCTTGGTATGTTTTTAACAAAGGCAGTAATCTCAGTATCATGTATTGATGGTTTAAATATGTCCCTGTTTGAGGAAAAATACGCAGAACCACGTTTTTCGAGTTCAATAGATTCAATGTCTGCTTGTTGAAGGAACTTAGCAAAGGGAGTAGGAACTGTGGATATGACTTTATCCATCACCATTAAGTCCTGTAATTTATCAAAATTCTTCGCTACTTTTGCCGCCTTAAGCCATTTATTGAATATACTCTGGACGTTTGAAACATAATCTAAGAACGTTTCAGTTGGCTTTGGCTTTATCTGTGAGTACTGGATCTGATATCCAGGAGCATCGAGTAGAAAATGCTGCATAATCCTATCATGGATGTACTGATAGTTACTTCTTAGTTCTGTTGGTATTGATTCTATGACCTTTAATGGCTCCCCACTGAGGTTTCTCATGTAGATCATTGCCCAATCTTCTAATGGTATTTTCTGAGTTTTAAGCTGGAATTCTACATTCTCAGTCCAAGCTGATATTGAATCGCCTTGACTGAAGGGCTTGATGACCCCCTTATATTTAGAGAATTTAATTTGTTCTTCTTGACTTTTTAGTTCAGTAGAGGCTATCTGGGTGTTTAGAAAAAAGGGGTTGGGGTTTGCAACTTTCCCCTCAATCCTATCTTCCTTGTATGGTCAGACGACCTTTTCCAGACTTTGATCGGTAATCAAACATTCCCCACCCTTACCGGTGGACTATATTGGTCTGGGGGGGGCAAACTCCATCTCTTTTTCTTTCTTCGTTTTTTGCTCTCCTCTATTTGCTTCTGTTTTTCTTTCCTTCTGTTTGTTTTGATCTATCTACTGTTTGTTTATTTCTAATTCCCTTCTTTTGTGGTTTTCTTCTAACTTTTTTTTTGGTGGGTTCTAACTCTTTGCTTTTCCCGGGGTTTTTTTCTCCTTCTCTTTCTGTTTGCCTTTTTTAATCTCTTTTGGGTTTTTTCTGAGAGCTTTTTCTTGCTTTTTTATCTTTCTTTGCCCATTTTCAATTTTTTCCCGTATATTCTATTCTTTGCCAGGGATGGTCTTTTAAGATGCTTATAATTTTTGTTTTCTACAATTGAAGCAATATATTTCCCCCTACAATTTTCTTATTATGTGTTAACATTTACAAATTTGTGAAAAAGGGATCTCGTTTTAAGGATGTTATCAAAATTATGGAAAATATATATTAATTGAGGCAAATACGGCATGGGATGTTCCGCCACTTCTTTCGTCACACCCTGATGACTTGCTTTTTTAAACTATTCTCTGTTTAAAGAAATTTTTTGCAAATCAGTAATGTGAAAAATGGGTTTTTATTATTCAAAAAAATGTTTCAAGGGTGGTAAACTCCAAATGTATATAAATATAATATTAATGTAAATATATAATGTAGATTCAAATGAATCAAAGAATTCAATGTCCTTGTCTTCACCATGTTTTACTATTTTTATATTAGTTTCAATTCATTTTTGGGAAAAAAAAATTTGTTTTTGCCCCCAAATAAAACGTGGTTAAATTTGACAAATGTATCCCAAAAAGGTTTAAATGATGGTTAACTTTACAATTCGTACACAATCACAGTTTAATTTCTCTTTTCATCCAAATAATTTCAAGATAATTATCACTAAATTTGTAGAATTTTTAAAAAGGTAAAACATGGGATTTTAAAATGGTATTAATATACTTGAACCAAATGGTACTTTATTTTTTAAAAGGTAGGTTCAAACAAAGGCAAAAATTTAGCGGTGGTTCAAACCCCCCGAGAATAATAACGTGGTTCAGGAAATTTGAACCAAATTATTGCCTTGGGAAGGGGTTTCAGGCTCTGAACCAAAATACCTGCCTGTGCCTCCTTGGACACAAAAAGGTTCCCTACTTTTATAACCCGGGGCCTCGTTTGTTTCAAAAGGTACTTTTTTCAAACTTTTAATTAGCTCCCAGCGGTCCAATCTTTAAACATATAGTATTTATAAGAAAGTGGAATAGGAATGTTTAATTTATAATATGAAGCAACAATCCTTTTTCTTCCTTCCCTTCCCCCTCCTCTTCCCTCCCTCCTCTCTTTCCCCCTTCGTCTTTCCCCGGCTTAGTACTCTTTTTATTTTTTCATTTTGTATTCCCGAATTACTTGGTCCCCTTGAAATTTTCCCATTCTTTAACCCAGTCCCTTCTTTTTTCCCCCCGTTGAAAAGTTGTCCCGTTTAGCTATTTTGGTTTGGCTTTCCCTTTGGCCCCAATGTTAGTTTCTTGCCCTTTTTTTTAAGCCAACTCTCCTTTGGACTTCCCCCTTAAATTTTAAAAATTGGAACCCCATCGAAAGCCCTGAATTAGTAATTTTAACCCAATTTTAATAAATTTTTTTTTTCCCTTTTCCTTTTTTTTTTCCCCCCCTTTTTTTTTTTTTTTTTTTTTTTTTTTTTTTTTAAAAAAAAAAAAAAATTTTTCCAAAATTAAATAATTTCCCCGAAAAATTTTTGAACAGGGGGGGTAAAATTACCTAACCCCCCCCACCTCGGCCTTTGGGTTTTTTCCCCAAAAAAAACAAAAAAAAAAAAATTTTTTTTTTTAAGTTTTTTTTTTTGGGTTTGGGGGTTCAAACCCCCCCGGGTTTTAATTTTTTCAAAAACAAAAAACATTTTTCAGCGGATACACGTCTGATCCCTACGCCGTCCAGTCTCTGTTCGAGCCCGCTGTACGTGGCGTGTTCAGCCACGAGCAATTAGCTCAGCGTGCGTTCGTTAGTTTACGTGCTGGGCACTTGGTTGTATTGACCAGAATTACTTGGTCCCTTCTCGTGAAGTGGGTTTCCCAGTCTCTTGGGTAACCCCAGCTCACCTGTACTTGTTGCCCTCCTTGTTGACACAAGTGTGTCCCGTTATAGCTATTTATAGCGTTTGTGTCTCTTCTGTCTGGTCTCCTATACTGTTATGTTACTTGCCCTTTTCCTAAGCTCTATTTTAGCTCTCCTTAGCTTTGAGCTCTCTCCTAAGTCTTTGACAATATTGAAGTTATACCTCTCCATAACGCAAAGCCTGGGCTGAATTTAGATACCATGTGTTATGTGTTACCCATTATGTGTTACCCATGCAACATTCTCTCTCTCTCTCTCTCTCTCTCTCTCTCTCTCTCTCTCTCTCTCTCTCTCTCTCTCTCTCTCTCTCTCTCTCTCTCTCTCTCTCTCTCTCTCGGTCTGTCTAGTTTACTCCATATTTATATCATTTCATTTGTCAATTCAGATTTTCCACATTGATCCAGACGCTTTGCAGTTTTCTCCACTTTACTTCATAATTCCCGTAGAATGGCCTCATTTCATCTCGCAGGTCTGAATTATTAGTTGTCCTAGTCTTTAGACTTATTTGTGTTTGGCTGGACTTTGAAGCTAAAATGTTATACCAGATAGGCTAGCCTGCCCTACGCCACTCATCATAGGACATGCTTAGTGGGTTATATTCGGAACCAATGCGGGAAAGCACAACATGAATATAGTAATTATTCAAACGGCATATAATATAAATATTTTAAAATCAGTTACCTGAAATAATAATATAAACATTTTATTTCATTATAATCCACGAGTGTTGAACAGGGTATTACTAACACCCACTCGGCCTGTTTCAGACACTAAGTTTGTTCAACAGTTATACACAACACAACATTTGTAAATGTATTTTTTATGTGACTCGCTTTAAAGAGCCCTGGTTTAGAATTCGATCCCCAGTGGTAATTCAGAACACGCCTTTGGCACTGACAGTTCAATCTGGCAAAGCTTCAAGTGAAATGAAACCATTGAACAAATGAAACCATCATAAAACTGCGGTTAAAACCGAATAACAAAAGAATATACAAATTAAACCAAAGTTTAAAAAGAAGGCGTGCTTGCAAATTGTTGAATGCCCTTAAAAAGAACGCGTCAAGTACTACATGAACTAAACGTTTCTTTGCACTAAACAATTTCTGAGAGCACAACTTGGCATATCATATTTTGCTATACAAGAACCCAACTGTGCTGAACATAATACCACTACACAGCATGACTGATTAAAGTGCAAGAAATATGAACTCCGAAGAATGCCATCAACCCGGTGAGGTTAACTCGGTCAACAAATGTCTGAAGAAGTTGGATGTGTCTGCCGAACGGTGCAAATCTCCTGGCTCTGCTGTAAACAGGCACAACGCAATTTGAATTTCGTCCAAAACAACATTTCGGACGAAGAAGAAGAAGGAGGAAGAAGAAGAAGAAGAAGAAGAAGAAGAAGAAGAAGAAGAAGAAGAAGAAGAAGAAGAAGAAGAAGAAGAAGAAGAAGAAGAATTCCAACATCCTGTAGCTTGCCCTGTGCAGAACTTGTCCATAAAACAGCCATTCGACACGTCGCTGAATCATAAACTAAACACCCTGCCTCTGTTGCTGTCATATGTAAATTATCTACCATCGCATCTTGAATCTGCCTGCGCTGTGATCTTTCTTTTCTCCTCTCCCCTGTACACCTTCTTCCAGAATATTCTTTTCCAGATATTTCTGTCTACATGCCAAATATATTTCATTCTCCAAAATTGCATTTCTTTTAATAATAAATCTTCTTCATTGCGGAACTTCTTGGATAGATCAGTTTGTTTTCTGTTCTTGGTTAGATCAGTTTGTTTTCTGTTCTTGGATAGATCAGTTTGTTTTCTGTTCCTGGATAGATCAGTTTGTTTTCTGTTCTTTACTAGATAAGTTTGTTTTCTGTTCTTGGTTTGATCAGTTTGTTTTCTTTTTCGCCCAATACATTGTTAACTGATTAATATGACAGGGGATGATTATTCGTCTTAGACGACTTCCGGTACCTGCCATGAGCTGTAGTTGTCTTTATACAACTCCCATTAACTTGATATTTATACAGCATATCTGCTACCATATTAACAACGTTTAAGCCATAACTGTGACACACCCCTACTTCCTGTTTTCCTTCATCCAGTTTTATTTGGTGCAAACCCACATTTTGTTTGTCACTGAATCTGTTAATACGTTTACGTAACATTTATATTCAAAGACGGCTTTGAACTTTTCAGCTGATTCGTTCCATATCCAAGAGTTTCTTACTGAATCTCGCCACATGTAATATGCATGTTCTTTTTTCTCCGACTTCTGTTCTTCTGTCTGCTCCCTGACATAAAGGTTTTAATTTCTTCACTTTTTGCAGAGCATTGTTTGTTGTTTTTATTTTTGTCATAATATTTCCACTGCTGTCAGCAATGAATGCAGATACTCAAAGCTGCCCACTTTCTATACTTTCTTTCTTCTACTTCTCCTTCTTCTTTTTTCTGAATGTAACCCCCAGTGGAGCAAAGGTTTCAACCAACTCCCTGCAGTTTACTTGTCTCTAATATGCTTCTATGTATGTTCTTAGATCTCCCTGCTGTTTACCTCTGCCTATAATATTCTTCTATGTATGTTCTTAAATCTCCCTGCTGTTTACCGCTGCCTCTAATATTCTCTTATGTGTGTTCTCACACCTCAGATCTATGTGTGTGTGTGCGTGCGTGTGTGTGTGCGTTCGTATGTGTGTGTGTGCGCGCGCGTGCGTGTGTGTGCGTGTGTGTAGTTCCGTTGGCTCCAGAGGAAGGGCTCTAGTATACTGTTAACAGGTTGTCTTGACACGTATCCTATCCTATACAGCCAGAGCGTCTCGTCCTCACCCCGTGATGCACTTGTATGTGTTCAGCTCTGGCCGCGTACTTCACATCTATGGTTCTGCTGTATTATTGTAGTCCTTTTATTGTGCACCAGCAGTCGTTAATGAACGCTTGTAGTTTACTAGTCATTGCTCTAGTCGTTCCCCGTCTTTCCGATGCATTTAACAATACTGGTTTGATGTCAGAGTGAAATATTATAAGTTTGCTGACTTTACTTGAGACTTCCAGTTTCAACATTCTTCTTTTAAAAACAAAGAAGAAATATAACCACATCTCCAGTGACTCCGGTTTGCTGGCCATTTCACCACTCATTGTCCATGATTCGCTTCCATACATTAGAACATGTCACAAACTTTCACATAATCGGATATTTATAACTATGGCTTCCTGCTGGTTTCATGTTGGCGTTCATATTTGTGTAAGAATGTTTACATCTGGCGACTCCTGTCTGTGTCTGAAACACCAATTCCCGCCCTAGATGTACTCTTATGATCACCGCTGCTGTCAAAGGAAATAATTGGAAACCAATCAACACATTGCCAGCGGGGATAAAAAGAAGCCTACGCAAGGCCCGAGTATTTGAATACGGCGTATTTTATTGTCACCAGGCAATAAGCTGTTAGCGATCTGGCAAACATTCTCATAAACATTCACGAAGCAGAGCTCCGCTTTTAAACGTCTGAACATGTACTCTATGCTTCACTGAGCACGCCGACTCCTCCAGTGCCAGGTAGTTGGGACTTTGATCAGTGCTACCGCCCGCATTTGTTCAATCAATCAATCATGTGCCATGCCGGAAAGCGTGGGCGGTCATGACTCGCCATTTCACTCGATCACCAGTGTCGTGGATCAGCTCAGTGTTCCTGTCTCGTCCATGCCACGTGGCCAAGCCATCCAGGTATTTTCCTCTCGGTTTTCCTCTTGGTCTGTTCCCTTCGATTTTGCCAGTTGTCACTAAGTTCTCCAATCCACTTCTTCTCACACACAGTACTGTGAATAGACTGCAGACTGCGAGAGCAGCAAATTAAAAGAGGGGTGGCCAAACAAGAACACTACTCAGGAAGCCAAAGAAGATTGATAAACCAACACAGAACTGGCGTCGTTAGCCGCTACACGTTGCGGGATTTGCTGAGGAGGGGATCCGAGCACTTATGGACTCAATGGTTCGATGTGCAATGAGGATGATCTGTCGACTAACTAACTAACTAACTAACTTCTTCTCATAACATGTCCAAAACATTTTGACTGTCTACGTCTAATTTCTCTCATCAGTTTACGATGTTCATTTGTCTCCTGTAGTACTTGGTCATTGGTTTTTCTGTCTGTCCATGGTATTCTGTGCATTTTCCTCAGAAACCACATTTCTGCAGCCATCAGATGCTTTTCAGCTTGACTGCTCATTGTCCAAGTTTCACATCCATACAAAAGAACAGGCTCTATGTATCCCCTCAACACTTTTTTTCTCGTTTCAATTGACATCTTTTTATTGGTCAGAATGTTTTTCATCTTGCTAAAGGCTACTTTCGCCATGGCGATTCTTGTTCTAATCTCTTCAAGGCATCTCCCATCAGATGTTATGACTGTTCCAAGATAATTGTACCGATTCACTTGTTGAAGAATATTTCCATTTACTTGTATATTACATTGTGGCACTTCTTCCTTCCTAGTGACGACCATAACCTGAGTCTTTTTACAATTTAATTCTAACCCCAGTTGCTCACTGTGTACAACAACCGCATCTACTAATTGTTGCAGGTCCTGCGCATTGTCTGCAATTAATACTGTATCATCTGCATATCTAATGTTATTGATGTTTCGTCCTCCAATGCTGATTCCATTTATATCCTCTACATTTCTGAAAATATTTTCACTGTATAGGGAAAAAAGATCTGGAGACATCACACATCCCTGCCTAACACCTCTCTTAATTGGCTGATACTGTCCCACTTCATTATCAATCCTTATTGCAGCTTGTTGTTTCCAATATATGTTTTTTATAAGTCTAATGTCTTTCCCATCAATTTGTAGATCTGCAAGCATATCCACCATGTTGACATGTCTAACTCTATCAAAAGCCTTTGTATAGTCAATAAAGCAAAGATGTATATCCTTGTTTACTTCTATAGCACGTTCAATAACTTTTCGCAGCATATACACAGCATTTACTGTACCCTTTCCTTCTACAAACCCACATTGTTCTTCCCCTATTTCAGGTTGTATCTTCTTCCTCACTCTTTGCATGATAATTCTTAGCAAAATCTTTGTGAATTGACTCATTATACTAATTGTTCTATGTTGATCACATTCCAAGGTTCCTGATTTCTTTGGGATTGCAATGAATACAGAGTTACATAATTCAGGAGGTATATCTCCAGTATCATATAATGTGTTCATCAGTCTGGTGACTTGCTCTAGTCCAAATTCTTCTAAAGCTTTAATCATTTCTGTTGTGATGTTATCTGCACCGGGGGCCTTGCCAGCTTTCATATGCTTAAGAACATTTCGAACCTCCATCTCCAAAATTGGCGGTCCTTCATTATTAAATCTAATATCATACTGTTCGTCTCTGTTATCATCATAAAGGTGTTTCACATAATCTGTCCATACATGTAGAATCTGGTCTTTTTCTATTATGATTTTGCCATCTTCAGTTTTTAGACACCCTGTTGATGTACTTGTTCTTTTATTAGTAAGTTCCTGAATTCTTTTGTGCACTAATTTGGTATTTTGACTGTTGTGTTGGTTTTCAATTTCTAAGCACTTTTCCTCAAGCCATGCTTCTTTTGCCTCCTTACATAATATTCTGACTTGTCTGTGAATTTCTTCATATTTGACAGAATTATTTTTGTTGAGTCTTCTTGTTTCCATGAGGTGTAAAATTTCTTCAGTCATCCATTTCTTACGACCCACCTTCTTTAATTTTGGAATAGTTGTTTCTGCAGCCACATTGATTGAATTCTTCAACGTTTCCCATTGATCATCCACATCCTGGAATAGGATCTCTAGATCAGACAAAATTTCAAATCTGTTCTGTACTTCTATGTTGAATTTGTTTTGTATTTCCTTGTCATTACTCAATGTACACAAATCATATTTAGTGTTTCCTGTTATATACTTGACTTTCTTCAACTTTATCCTCAATGTTCCTGTGAGTAATCTGTGGTCACTATAACAATCAGCACTGGGAACTGTTTTTGCTAGTGTTAATGCGTTTCTAAATCTTCTGCTAATCAGAATGTAGTCAATCTGGTTTCTAATCCTGCTATCAGGACTCCTCCATGTCCATAATCTTCTAGGGTGTTGCTTGAACCAGGTGTTTCCTACAATCATTTCCTGTTCTTTTGCCCACTCTACGAGTCTGTATCCTCTTTCATTTCTCTCTCCTAAACCATAGTTTCCTACTGTGTATCTATCCCCTTGATTTCCTACTTTTGCATTGAAGTCCCCTATTATGATGTTTATTTCTGAATTTTTACATTTCTTTAAGGCAGACTCTATGTCATTATAAAATTCTTCTACACTATCTTCACTGGATTCTCCTGTTGGGGCATATACTTGAATAATATTTATGCTAAAAGGTCTGCCACTTAATTTAACTAGTAGAACTCTGTCCGACACGGCCCAATATCCTTGAACAGATTTTGCTGTTTTCCGGTCCAAAATAATTGCCACTCCTCTATGACGATCTTCACCTCCAGAATAAATAATCTTGAAATCTTCCTCTATCTTGATGCCTGCTCCTGTCCATCTCGTTTCGCACATACCTAAAATATTAATTTTTTCCCTTTCAATTTCTTGTTTTATGTTCTCTAATGTTCCGTCGTTGTTTAACGTCCTAACGTTCCAAGTTGCTAATTTTAACGTCTCTGTCCTTGTCTTGCGATGATCAGTCTTTAAGCGAATCATGATATACTAGGCACTTTTAAAGAGGTAGTTTGCCGTTGCTTTCCTCTATGGCAGTGACCTTACTGGTCGGAGACCGCAGCCATTGACTCAAGAAGAGTTCCTCTGCCTGCCGTCGTGAAGCTCGAGGCCATGACCCACAATATCTGTCGGCTGCCCTCAAAATTTCATCCACCACCTGCCTTCCGTGGCTTCTTTTGAAAACTTGCAATAAAAGGAACACAAAATAACATCACATAATCCACAGGAAAACACTATTCACAGGGAATCCATAGGAAATCAAACGAAATCCAAAGGATAACACTAAATAGCGTCCCTCCGAAAAGTAACGCTTCATTAATTGAAATAACTCCTCCTTGGGGGACACCTTGCTCCAACAGCATCATTTTGCTTGTTTGACCTTGTACTTTTGTCCTGGCAGTTCTGTTCTCAAGGTAGTGGCTGATCCATTTATACATTTTTCCACAAACATGCATTTTTTTGCAGTTTTACTTTCAGTCCTTCCTTCCATACTTTATCAAATCCTTTTTCTAAATCTATCCAGACTGCTAGTGTGTGCTTTTTCTCTTGGAAGGCATCCTCTATTTCCTGAGCAAATATAGGTTATTTGATCTTCAGTGTATCTGTACTTTCTGAATCCTGCTTGGTGTGGTGTTAAGAGTTTGTTTTCTTCCAGATGCCATGTTAGCCTGCCATTGATAATGCGTTCCATTAATTTTCCTACACAGCTAAGTAGACTGATAGGTCGATAGCCATTTGGTTCTTCCAGGTTTTTTCCTTTCTTTGGGACTGGTATTAGTATAGCTTCCTTCCATGCCTGTGGGACTATTCCTCTCTTCCAGCTGTAATTTAGGACTGCTAGTAGTTTCTTTTTTGCCTTAGTGCCTAGTCCTATTAGCATTTCATTTGTGATTCCATCCTTTCCTGGGGATTTCTTCTTTTTTAGGGTATTCATTGCCTGTTCCATTTCTTCCATTGTTAGATTTGCCATCATATATTCTGCTGCTGTCCCTGTATTAGTATGATGCATCTGTTTGTCTTTGATTGCTTTCTTCTGTTCGATTGTAATATCAATGTGGTTAGCACTGGCATAGTGTTCCATTAGTGCATTTGCAGCCTTTTTTCCTGTCAGCAAGGCATCTCCTTGTTTAATTGTTATCTGTTTGTTTCTAGGTCCTTCATTGTTCATGGCTTTCACTAGTTTCCATAGTTTGTTTCCATCCCTGTCAAAATTCAGGTTTTCTGTTTTTTCCCTCCAACAATCTCTTGTTGTTTGATTTACTGTTCTTTTATATTTTGCTGAGGTGGCTTTGAGAGAGATGTTCGCTTCAGTTGTTTGTTCTTTCTCAGCTGTATTCCTGGCATCTTCAACTTTGTCCTCCAAAATTTGTAGTTCTTCAGTCCAGTATGGTTTGTAATTTTTCCTCTCTCCTCTTGGAATAGACTCAGTGGCCGCCTGTATTATTGCTTGGTTTAAACTTTCCACCATTTGCTTCATGTTGCCATATTGTGTATTTATGTTTTCACAATATTTGTCTGTTAGTATGGCAAATCTGTCCCAATCTGCTCGTTTGTAATTCCAGCGGAGCAGAGGCTTTTGCTCCTGTGGAACATACTCCATATTCATTACAAGCTTGATTGGTCTGTGGTCACTACCTGCTAATTGGTCAAGCACATGGCGATCGATTTTGTGGAGGATGTCTCCTGTGCAGAAAGCTAAGTCTGGAGTAGAAGTGGTAAACCATCTTCTGGAGTAGAAGCTCGATGTGTCATCCGCTTTGTTGAGTAGATGGAGATTTGAATCTATTTCCCAGTCCTCCACTTCATCTCCTCTTTTGTCAGTATCTGGGTATCCCCATCTTTCTGAACTGCTATTAAAATCTCCGACAATAATGCAGTTTGTGTCAGTTATTTTCATGTTTGAGAGTGTAAGGTCCTTATCCGCTGGGCTATACAGATTGTAAATTCTTATTTTCACGTCCTTTATCATTATATCAACACCTATAATTTCCGTTTGGTTGTCAGAGATCACAGATACTTCGCAGCAAGGTATTGTATTTCGTGTAAGTATTAGAACTTGTCAAAGATTTACACAGGAGGTTAGGGAGTTAAGACGGAGCTATACAGACAGGAGAGACACAGGCACTATATTTAGCTTGACAACAGGACACACTCGTGTCAACTAAGAGGTCATTGAGTGCTTATGAGCGAGGGCTTCCCAAGAGTATAGGGAACTCGCCTCTCGACAAGTAACTGGAGAATACCAGTTACTTGAGTTAACTGACCAAGCGTGCTGGGACTCTACGCACGCAAACTCGCCAGCGCACGGAGGACTGAACGTCCGTGGTTCAACGCGCAACCAGAAGCGTGGTCAGACTGGGACAAGGACTGATAGAGAACAGACGTGTTCACTAGAAACTTTATATAGTTTATCAGCAATAGTGTTAGCTAGGCTTTAGATTCCAATTAGTTAATAGTATCATTATTTTCACCTCTTCAATGCATCTGTGAAACATACCATGTTGTTGATTATCCATAAAGTATTCCGCTCGCAGAGCTTGTGTGTAAATAGCTCTCAATAAAAATGTATCCTTTTGTAAACCACACGAGTTATTGAATCGTGTCGTGCAAAAGTAGGGAGTCCTGAATTACCTGTCGCAAATAGGTTGCTGACAGGCACGGCCCATTTGGTGTCAGAAGTTTCTGAACCAACGTCTAAAGACTCTAAAATTATTTTGTGGTGTTAAAATTACCCAAACGTGGATTATTTATTATAGAATGTTTGGAATAGATTGTTTTTCGAAAATGAACACCAAAATACTTTAATAAGTAATATTTGTGGAGCTTGAGCCACAATTAAAAGAAAATAATTTAGAAATTGTGTAACTCTGTGAAAAGTTATAGCAAATGTTGATGAATTTGGTTAAATGAATATATGTACAAATATGTTGCAAAGTTATCCAACACACCATCGTACATTTCATTTTTTGTGATACAGCCATCAATGCCAACATTCATCACAGTTAAGAAGATATTAGCTACTAAACGGAATCGATAGAGCGTAGTATACCAACCAGAAGGAAAGTGAGGACAAGACGACAGTGACATTCATATGACAAAGCATCTTACATATCATGACAATCATTGATACTATCATACCATTCATTCATTAACATCATTATCATTATGCAAATCACGTTTATTATTGATCACCCGCATGAAAGATGAACATGTATTTGTAGTATACATATGTTTTCTAAAGTATTGATGCTCTACTAAACAGAAGCATCAGTTCTCCAATCAAGTCAGTCATTTTTGTGTACGGAAGTCAGCGGTGGAACATCCCAAGTGCCAAGTTTTTCCAACCGATTAGATGAGTATATTTTCGAATAATTTTGATACTGACCATTTTAACGATGCATCTTTATTTTCAGTAACAATGTAAATACCGAACATATAACTGTACAACTATTGTGTGAAATTGAAATATTATTGTTGTAAAATAACATAAAATCATAAAATGGCATCGTTAAATGGCAGGCAAAGCACTAGGCCATACTGGACAGGAACTAGAGAAATGGGTTGATCAAAGATACAAAGAAGAATTAGCTCGACAGAAGGAAGAAACAGATAGAAAAACTGCTCTACAGAGAGAAGAAGCAGATAGAAAAGCCGCTATAGATAGAGATGAAAGAGCACTAGAAAGACAGCATCAAAAGGAGTTGAAAGAAGCAGAAGAAGTCACGAAACAAAAACAATTAGAATTAGATCATGCCATGAAACAGAAGCAAATTGAGGTAGAGTCACAGACAAAGTTAAAAATGAAAGAGTTAGAGATAGAGTCAAACATTCAAATAGCCTCTAGTAAACAAAAGAGCCAGGAGGAGCAAAATAAATTTTCCAAATATAAAGGCCTTATCAAGCCATACAGCGTAGGCGATTCCATTTCTGCATGGACTGAGAATATAGAGTTTCAACTTAAGACTCATAAAATACCTTTGGCAGATTGGGCAATGATCTACATGAGAAATCTCAGTGGTGAGCCATTAAAAGTAATAGAATCAATACCTACAGAACTTAGGAGTGACTATCAATACATCCACGATAGAATAATGCAACACTTCTTACTTGACGCTCCAGGGTATCAGATTCAATACTCACAATTAAAACCTAAACCTACTGAAACCTTCCTAGATTACGTCTCTAACGAGCAAGGTACATTTAACAAATGGCTTAGAGCGGCAAAAGTGGGGGAAAACTTCGATAAACTGCAAGATCTAATGGTAATGGACAAGGTAATATCCACGGTCCCTACCCCGTTTGCAAAGTTCCTCCAACAGGCAGACATAGAATCCATTCAAGAGCTAGAAAAACGTGGGTCTGCTTACTTTTCTGCAAATCGTGATATCTTTAAAACCACCATCCATGATACTGAGATCACTGCCTTTGTGAAAAACGAACCTAATAGATCGTATAGGCACAAAGAGTATCGTAAGAAAGACCAGCCCTATCAAAAACCTCCACGTTGTGGATATTGCAATTTACATCATCCCACTTATTATATGTGTGATAAGAACCCAGCATATCCATCTCATTTAGAAACAGTCATAAAGAAGCAAGAGAATAGAAGAAACTCGTTCAAACGAGCTATCAAATGTTATTTTTGTTCAAGCTATGGACACTATTCGGCAAAATGTCTGGGCAGACAAAGGATGAAGGCAAACAATGCTATGCTCATCGATACGTCATCTGACGATGATAGTGTGATAGACTCTGAACTTGAGAATGTGCTACCAGAGAATGTGTGTGAAAGTGTGGCAGTAGTTACTGATATACTTGATTTCAATAAATGTGATACATGCAACAGGTTTCATGCGGATGGAAAATTATAATGTGGTCACGTTATTCCATGTTCCATCGAAGAGACTAATGCAGCTAATGCCTCCAGAGGTAAATTGAAGTTCTACGATGCACTGGTAAATAACCAACCATGCCATTGTTTACTGGACAGCGGGAGCACTTTACTTGGCCTGAGAAAAGAACTGGTGAAACCAGAAGATTACACGGGTGAATTTGTCAAATGCCGTACTTTCTCTGGAACAATTGAGAAATACCCACTGGCAAAAGAGCATATAAATACCCCGTTCCTTACCGGCACATTTACGTGCGCAATCCTGCAAGACCCTTGCACGGATCTTATTTTAGGATGTTTAGACTCATTAAAGAAATGTACTGACGATGATATATTAGCCTGGAAGGAAACGAACCTGGCTAATGCTGTAACAAGGTCAGAAACGCAAACACACTACACTGACCTGCAAAACGAGATGTTACAGCTGTTAACACCTTCCGGTGCTACTACCAATAATACTCGACAAGAATTTATCGAGGCACAACGCACCGATCAAACTATCGCACCTTATTTTAATTTGTTAGGTGAGCGAGCGAAAGTGACCAAAAAAAGCATCTTGGGGATTTTTGAATACACAACGGAATTCTCATGCGTTATTTCACAAAAAATCCCTGAAATTCAGCAAACGGTGTTTTCCTGTAACATACCGACAAAAATGTGCTGAAAATCGCACATGAGTCACCGTTTGCTGGAAAATTTGGCCTATGACAAAACCAAAGCCAGAATTTTGTCACACTTCTACTGGCCTAAATTCTGTTCTGATATAAAAAATTTTTTGTCGTTTATGTACAAATTTTCAACATCTTGTAAGAAAGGGTAAGCATGTACGGCCGAAGTTCAACGGTCATTATTGGCATCAAGAACCCTTTTAGTGTGATAATGCAAATAAGGGTGCTAAAACAATACACCTAGAACCGAATCAAAAAATTCCGTTTGTTACCAGATAAACGTAATTTGTTGCGAACATCTTGGCAAGGGCCATTCAACGTCGAACGTAAAATATCAGATGTCGACTATCAAATATCGATCAAGGGAAAATTAAAGATATTTCATATCAACATGCTGAAACCATATTTCTCACGAAAGGAACTACCGACAGACGAACAAAATGCACCCACACCAGTCAATCGGACGACAGACGTACACAACGCAACTACACTAGGTAGGGCGAAACACGACAGCGACATCGCAAACACACTTAGCCAGGTAACAGCACACGCAGCTAATACCACAACAGTACTTAACCAGACAGATGACGACGGAATAGAATTACCAGTCCCTACTGTAGACACGACTGGGACCATCAAAAGCATAGGATAGAAACCAAACTTACGGACGGCAAAAGACGACAGATGATAGATCTAGTGACAGAATACAAGAAATTTTCTCCGACATCCCAGGAAAGACAGACAGAATAGAACATTCCATCATTCTGACTGATAACACCCCTATCAAATGTCGACCTTATTCCATCCCTCTAAATTAAGGGCAAATCTCGACAAAAAAAAAACTATTCTTGAGTCGAGTGGGGAATAATTAAAAGATCACAGTCAGAATATTCCTTTCCTATCGTTCTTGTCACCAAAAAGGACTCAACAATTCGCCTCTGTGTCGATTTTCGACGTTTAAACAGAGTGAAAAAGATCGATGCTGACCCAATTTCCAGCATGCGAAGTTTTGATCCTAGATTTTTCTACTCTCGTATATTTTCCAAACTCGACCTCACTCGGGGTTACGGGCAATTTCCCGATGGAAGAAATTAAATTCCTTTGAAAATTTTTCTACACCTCTGGGGCTCTATGAGTGCGTTTTTCCCCCCTTTTGGCCTTCTAATGCTCCTGCCACTTTTGTATCTTACTAGAGATCTTCTCCACGGGTGACCAATACTTCTACATACATAGATGCATAGTTTTTCATACTGAAGACTGGACGCACCCCTACTGAAACTTCGACATGTCTTCGACAGGCTACGATTATTCGGTCTTACCGTCAAACCAACTAAGGTAGAGTGGCATGGAGAAAATTGACTTCCTAGGCCATACCATCTGTAGAGGCCAACTCAAACAGGAGAAATAGTACAAAATTCGAAATTTTACTATGCCAACGACCAAGAAACAGGTCCGAAGTCCACTTTGGGCTTGTAAACTATTATAGTAAATTTTTTCCCAATCTGGCGGAAATCACCAGTGTTTTTTCAAAATTTTTAAAGCTTCGGCTAAATTGGGTGTGCAAGATGCAGGGTTTAAATTTGGGGCATTATCAAAATTGAAATATTATTCAGTGTACCCCCTATTTTGCGTTTACCTAATCAAAATTTACCTATTTTCTCCGCACAGACGCAAGTGCGATTTTCCCTATCTGGTATATTAGGCCAGTTTACGACGGGAGGTTCCACCCTGGATTATGTAAAATCAGCCCTGCTGAAAACAAGATACTCCCTTCTGAATTGGAGGGCCTCACGTAATCTATTGTGTGAGAAAACTGCATAGGTTTTGGCAGGTACAGAGTTGTAATCCAGTCCGACAACTCTCCCCTGGCGTAATGCAGTCTGGCATCCCCAAAACCAGGATCTACAGATGGTCCTTAAAATTTGGGAAACTATGCCTTTACAATCCCAAAATTTGAAGGGATCATTGAACTCTTTGGGAGACATTTTAAGTAGACCTTCAAATATAAGATACCTGAAGTACAGGAGAAGAGCGAAGATTTTTCACCAGAAACAGTGACATTTTAGTTATGAAAGAAATCAGTGCCGTGTGTGATAAAAACTTACACTTTAAGTGCGTAATATCGCCAGTCACTAAACTGTGGAAGATAAACAGTGCCATTATGAGTAAAAGAACAGGCACATTAGTGATTTTCTACAACGCTAACACGTAGATAAGCAAATTTTCATCGAGAGTGTTAGACGTGAACCTACAGAAACTAGTAGGGAACTTTATATATACCCATCCTGAAAAGGGGAGCATATAAAACTGTGGTGAATTGACTATGTTATTACACTAGTCTACAAGGAACAGTGCTCGAACATTACACCCAACAGGGACGGGGG
>JACEFZ010008889.1:0-61763 GCA_014155875.1 Cepaea nemoralis | reverse complement strand
CAGCACACCGGATGTTTAAAAACATGCGTCCCTATCCATTCGGCCATGCAGGAGGATGGATGATGGTAGATTACCAAAAAACATCTTATTTTGGGTGAATTACAGACGGGTAAAAGTTCTCGTGGTCGGTCTCTACTACGGTACAAAGATGCTTGTAAGCAGGACATGATTGATGCAGCCATTGGTATTGCCCTTTGGGAGCAAGTCGCCGCTAATCGCATTGCATGAAGGGCAAAGTTCAGAAATGGAATAAACACAAAGGAGAAAATGATTGCAGATAGGTCACACGCTGAGCGTGTAAGGCGTCATAGTGCGTGCTGGCGAAAATAACCAAGCGTTTACATGCATCCACTGTGGACGAACAATTACCGCTCCAATTGGTCTGTTCAATCATATTCACTACCGCCATGGGTTGTGATTATTATTTATGACTTTTTAAAGCACAATGTAACAAACTATCACCTGTCAAGACAGTAAGGTTCCAGTAATACATAGCGATGCGCTTCAAATTACCATTACCAATCATTACCCGAAATGTACGGATAATTACGCTACGTCTTAATTCCCCAAATGACATGACCACATAGCAAATAACACATCAGGGTGTCGATATCACAATTGAGACACAATGTCCAAGAGCAGTTTTTAGACCGGTGATTTGTTTTATTTGTCGAGGGCGCCATCACTCTTGGTTGCGCCCCTGGTAAGTATGTGCATGTATTATTTCACACTTGGTGAGCCATATGCTTCGTTCAGGGAGGATTTGATAGTCTCAAAGCGGAAACCATTATTGCTGGAAAGGTTACGCATGTCATGAGATGCTTTATGACATTATTCCAGTGATCATAAGCGAATGCAGTATATTACCAGACACCCTAGGAGGATTAGTCTGGCGGAGAGACAGACGCATAGATAATAAACGGGATGAGAGAGAGAGAGAGAGAGAGAGAGGAGCAAGAGAGAGGAGAGAGGGAGAGAGAGAGAGGAGCGAGAGAGAGGAGAGAGGGAGAGGAGCGAGAGAGAGAGAGAGAGAGAGAGGAGAGAGAGAGAGAGAGAGAGAGAGAGAGAGAGAGAGAGAGAGAGAGAACGAACGAACGAACGAACAAACTTTATTTTCAAAGGGTTAAGAATTGGGCACGCAGGCCCGTCTAACATTCTGCCCTTCTATCACTCTCTTTCATACATTATTTCATTCATACATCATTCAAGGCTAACAAAGAACAGCAACAATATAAAAGATATGCATTATAAAGGCATGGGCAAAATGCGAACATCAAAACTACACGACAGAGAGAGAGAGAGAGAGAGAGAGAGAGAGAGAGAGAGAGAGAGAGAGAGAGAGAGGAGAGAGAGAGAGAGAGAGAGAGAGAGAGAGAGAGCCAGACAGTTGTATTTCTAATGTTGCCCAGCAAGGATATTTCTATGTTTTGTTTCATCTCAACTCATCTCATCTCATCTCATATAACCTCATCTCATCTAATTTCATTTCATCACATCTTGTTTCTCTTGTACCTTTCGGCTGTCGCGGCGAAGCATAAACTGTCGAAGAGTGTCAGTTTATATGCTTCCTATTATCGAGATTCCGTTGGTTATTCCCTAAGTCCATAATTTACATGACAGAACATCTTCAGGATCCATCTGGTCCGTGCATCATTACTTCTTGTGGTACACCGTCATATGATAGCCTAGTTAAGTGGTTAAACCATGTCACTTGCCATTTTCTATACACTGTGTAAAAAAAAAACACCCCCGCAACATTACCGCAGTTTCAATTGCAAACTTGTACCAACATTTTATTTTACGGAATTAATGTTTCAATCCTGGCATGAAGAAACTTTCCGACTTTAACAATGAAATGATGTTCATTAAATTTGGTTTGGGCTATTAGTCTTTGCGACTGAGGTCTCCGTTTCAGTAAGGTGTATGGCCTCCTATGGCCTCTATCAGAGAACGACATCTCCTTGACATAGATCCGATTAGCCGTTGGATCTGTTGTTGTGGGATGGCTGCCCACTCTTCCCGCAGTGCAAGAGACAACTGTCGGAGATTAGCTGGAGCCACGTCTCGCTGGCGGAGTTGTCTGTCGAGTTCATTCCATAAGTATTCTACGGTGTTCATGTCTGATGACATGGCTGGCCACGGAATAGTCTGGACGTTGTTATCAGCAAGGAACTGGGTGGTGAGTTGTGCCACATGAGGTCGAGCGTTATCCTGCTGAAAAGTGACGTGAGGGTGAAGAATTTCAGCGACGTTTTGTTGGGCATTCAAGCGCCCTTCAATTTGCACCAGGTCACTTCTTCCCACGAAGTTGATCGCCCCCACATCAGTACACTCCGCTACCATGTGGGGGAGCTCTATCAACGCTGTTCTGGGTGTAGCTCTGCAGTAAGCCCTTCTCTGTCTATCGTGTCGCTGAAGCACACACAAAAATGATTCATCCTAAAACCAAACCTGTCTCCAGTCATTCCCAACGGTCCATTGATGATGCTGATTCTTCCACTGCAGTCGGTTCTGGTGATGCCTGTCCGTAAGAATAGAACCTCTGTAGGGTCTTCTAGCCCAAAGACCAGCGTCGTGCAGCCGGTTCCTGACCATTTGATCTGAAATTCGATGAGCTCCTGGCATTGACCGGACTCTGGAGGATGTAGATGCAAATCGATTCCCAAGGTGACGGAGCCGTATGAAGCGGTTTTCGGCAACAGTTGTGATTCTGGGTCTTCCACTGTGCGGCCGGTCTGCCACTGAGCCAGTTTCTTGATATCGCCTCCAAAGGCGACTAATGGTGCTTCTAACCACATTAAATTCTCTGGCTACTACACTGTATGACTGGCCAGCCTCTAAACATCCAATGATGATGAGTCTTTGTTCTGTAGTGAGATGAGCCCTACGTGCGCATTGAATTTTCAACTGCATTTCTTCGAGGAGCGTCAATCTTTTATAGGCATTCAATAATATGGTCAGGGAGTTTTGTGATCAGTAAGTTTTACGGGATTATCATGAACCTGTGCAGGTACGCATGGCCGAATGGATAAGAACGGTGTTCTTAAACATCCGGTGTGCTGATGCCGATGTTAGCGGTTCACCCCTACACCGGACAGTTGGACTAAAATGACCTGTCAGCCTTGACTTTGGGACGTAAATTACAAGTACCTATGAAGTCGGAGTGGGTTCGCCTGATGACGAAAGACACTGTTAATAGGGAAAAGCTTACCCATACGCAAAATTCAGTCCATCATTACTATAAAAATAGTGTGTATGGACTACGCTTGAGTTCAAAGCTAGCGAGCGCAAAAAAAAATCATGTACCTGTCAAATTGTTGTTATTGTCAAAAATATGTTGACCTTGACCCTTTCATGACCTCACGAACCATGAGGTGAGTACAATTCAGGTAACCACGAGAAGTTAATGACCAGATGGACACAGTCGATAGGTTGACATCTGATCTCCAATCAGCGAATATCTTTTATAAAAGTAACACCAAAAATGTTGCGTGTCTTTTTTTTTTTTTTTGAACAGTATATCTTTATAGCCGGCTTCCTGGCCTAGAGGTTAGCGACTTTTCTCCGTAATCTCGTATTCTCTCATAAGTAACGTGACGATGGTGAGAATCAGCAGTAGTTCGAATCGCGTCGGTAACTTACGGGGTATGTGAGCCGGCCGCTCAGAAAGCAATGGCAAATTACTGAGCGTAATTTTGCGAAGAAATCAGTAATCAGCTGAAAGATGCTGATGTTGACAGCAATGTCCTGTAAAGGATATGCAAACACACAAAAAAGTATCTTTATAAGGATGTTTGTAAACAAGATATGAAAGCCCTTGGCATAGATACAGATACGTGGGAAAGAGTTGCAACAGATAGATGTTCCTGGAGAAGAGATGTACGAAACGGACTGGTGCTCTTTGAGCACAATCTGATCCAACAAACTGAGGATAGGAGGCACAAGCAAAAACCCACTGTCAATTGCTGCGGGACATGCCTCGTCTTACAGATGCGGAAACTGTGACAGAGACTCACTCTCGCATTGGACTATACAGTCACCAGCGGTGTTGTCAGGTACCTCCCCAGAGGCACGACTCTTCAGGACTGAAAGAGGCCTACTACTACTATATCTTTAGTCTTGTTTTCATGAATTCTGATTTTCTTTCTTCTTGATCAGTCCGATTATGCTTCATTCATTTTTCTTCGAGCAGAAGTTTTTCTTTGTGGTGCTCAAAAGGCAAGCAACAGAATATTAACTCTGCTTTCTCTCCACAACGTATACATCTTTCGCCTTTCACTAGATTTCCGTGGTGAGGATTGACCTAAAGGGTAAGAGCGTTCGTTTTTAAACATCCGGTGTGCTCATGTCAGGGCAGCTAGTTCAGCCATATACACCTGTCAGCTGGACTAAAATGTTGACTTCTCGTCCTTGACATGGGGACTGAAATTACAAGTACATCTGAAGTCGGAGTGAGTTCGCCAGATGGCGAGGGACACTGGTAATAAGGAAAGCTAATCCATGCGCATAAACAGTCCTGTGCACTAGAAGTAATAGCACATGTATGGACTACGCTTGATTTCAAAGCGAGCTAACAAACACAAATAATTAACAGTATACTAACAAGCATTGTGTAAGATGTGGCTCGCCATGGCTAGCATGATTCCGGCGCGTTGCCGGAGTTGATAGCGAGCTGTGATGATAATGTAATGAGCATGGCCGAACGCAGTTCGCTGCCAGGGCTCGTCGCTGGAACCTCCATTCTCTCTTGCTTTAAACCGGCGCGGTGGCGAAAGGGGGTTTCAGACGCAATTCGTAATCACACGCGAAACACAGCTGTGGGAGATGTGGCAAAAGTCCGCCTTGCGTTGGTTTTCATAAAATGGTATATCTAGATATTTACTTCTCTGTCTTCCCCTTGTTCTTCCGAGGTTTCTGGAATGTCCCGTGTACACCTTCGTGTCGGTCGACCACTGATTCTGCTCGCAGAGTCCTGCCTTCCATTACTGGTCTCTCCAAGCCACAGAGAGGTTTAATGTGGCAAACAACAATAACAACACAGCCAATAACGACAATAACAAAACAACAGCAACAACAATATCAAAAGCGGCGGTAGTAACAAGATTAAAACATGTTGTTGTTGTTTGTCCATCAAGAATGATGATGACCATTCATTTCATCCAGTGGGGTTGAAGGTGTGGAGCCGTGGGTTCTAAGATGGCTGATAAGGCCTATTTTGGCTCGAAATGTTCTTTGACAATGTGGACAAAGAATGCTTGACGTCTCTGGAGGAGGATTTCCTGCAGTGGTTTTTCTGTCCTGCCTTTTCTTCACAGCTCTTGCAGTCCTGGTTGCCTCACATATAACTGCACCTTTGCGCAATGATGCACGCCACGAATTTCGGTCTCTGGCTGCAGCCTCCCAGGTGTCATGATGAATTCCAAAAGCATTCAGTGAAATTTTCAGAGTGTCTTTAAAACGTTTCCTCTGGCCACCTTGGGAGCGTTTACCACAACGCAGTTCGCTGTAGAAAATTCGTTTAGGGAGCCTGTGATCTGGCATGCGAGTCAAGTGACCAGCCCAGCGAATCTGATTCTTCATCAGTAGAGTGTGGATACTGGGTATGGATGCTCTTTCTAGGACTTCAGTGTCTGGAATCTTGTCTTGCCATTTAATCTTCAGTAGCTTCCTTAGGCAGACTGTGTGGAAGTGGTTTAATTTCCTAGCGTGTCGCTGATAAACAGTCCAGGTTTCACAAGCATATAGCAGTGTGGATTGTTTCTGATGTTCTTGTTGTTAGCAGTTCTGCTGTTGTTATCGTTGTCGTTATTTGTTGCTGTTGTTGCAATTGTTGTTGATAATGTTGTTGTTATTGCATATTTGTTTGCTTGTGTTTTTGTTGTTGTTGTCGTTGTTGATGTTGCCGTTGTTGTTGTTGTTGTTGTTGTTGTTGTTGTTGTTGTTGTTGTTGTTGCTGCTGTTGTTGTTGCTGCTGTTGTCATTGTTGGTGTTGGTATTATTATTATTGTTGCTGTTGTTGTTGCTGCTGCTTTTAATCTTGTTAACTGGAATAAGCCTGCAAACAAAGCTAAAACTGCTTTGTAGACTTTTAGCTTTGTTTGCAGGCTTATTCCAGTTAACAAGATTAAAAGCAGCAGCAACAACAACAGCAACAATAATAATAATACCAACACCAACAATGACAACAGCAGCAACAACAACAGCAGCAGTAACAACAACAACAACAAAAACAACAACAACGATAAAAACAACACTAACAACGACAACAACAAAAACAACAACAACGGCAACATCAACAACGACAACAACAACAAAAACACAAGCAAACAAATATGCAATAACAACAACATTATCAACAACAATTGCAACAACAGCAACAAATAACGACAACGATAACAACAGCAGAACTGCTAACAACAAGAACATCAGAAACAATAAAAATGCCCAAAGCGACAACAAAAAACAGTAACAAAAAGAGCCAGATCAGCATCCACAACAACAACAACTATAGCAGCAGCAACAACAGCAACAACAACAATAACAACAACAACAAAAACCAACAATGACGACAACAACAAAAAACAAAACAACAACAGCATAGACAGCAACGAAAGAAAAACAGCAATGAGTAAAAACAACAACAATAGCAATAACACTACCATCAAAAAATAATAACAATAGTAGCAACAACAAGAACAACAATAGTAGCAATAACAAACACATCAATAAAAACAGCAACACTTATAATAGCCAGAGCAAGAACAAGATCAAGAAATGTAACAACAAGAGTAGCAACAGCTAAAACAACAACAGCAGCAGAAATAACAATAATAGCGTAAATAGAAGTCACAGTTACAGCAGCAGAAATAACAATGACAACAAAGACAAAAGCAGCAAAAGACATTACAATAACAACAGAAATGATTAAAAATAACAAAAACAATAGCTTCATGAGAAATTACAATAATAGCAGCAATAATAAAACTAACAAAAAAAAACGAAAGCAGCAAAAGAAATCACAATAACAGTAGCAACAACAAAAATAATAACAACAAAAGCAGCAACATAAATCACAATAACAGCAGGAACAACAAAAATAACAAAAAAAAAAAAAAGCAATAAGAGAAATCACAATAACAGCGCCAAAAATAAAAATAGCAACAAAACTAACAGTATAAGATTGTGGGTGTCAGGAATAAAATACCAGAAACAATCGTAATCTGTGGATTAGTCATTTTCTTATTTTATTGTTAATTTATTTATCAAGAGCAACGAAAGAAAGAAAAATATGTCCACATGGTAGAACATCTTGTTACACGGAGAAACAATTAGAAACATGATGAATATAGTGACCATTTGCTTACATTCCTCATAAGCGCGGTCACATCTAAAGTGGCATTTGGTAGTTTTGTCTCGAAAGTGTGCCACCTCAGTGGCTTGAGTGAACTTAAGAGTTGACGGCACAGTCCTAAATAGCTATTACGATATCTCACACTACTCTAGACACAGCCGCTGTGACCTAGGGGATAGTGCTGTCACCTGCTAGGCAGATCATTACCAGCATGCAGCATATCAGCTGGCGTAGGCGGTCATGTCTCTCCGCGGATCTCGGTCTTTGGTGTTCTGGATCAACTCTGTTGATGATATACCTTCATGTCACCGTCACAATCCACCCATCACCATTTCTCTTGGTCTGCCTCTGTCTCGTTTCCCACTGATCTTTCCAGTTGTCGCGATATTCTCCAACGCCTCTATTCTCATTACAAAACCAAAGCATGCTATTGGTCTCTTTCATATAGTTGTATATATTGCACTGGTTTCATTTGCCTCTTCCAGGCAATCGTCGTTAGTTACTCTGGCAGTCCGAAGAATTCGCAACATTCGTCTTAGAAACCACATCTCCGCTGCTTCTAATCTCTTCCATATTTGTACCCACAAGGTAATTAAAAAAGTAAAGAGCTATTTTTAACCGACACGTATTGGGTATAAGGTGACTGTCCCATATTTGTATAGACCGATCGGCATTCAATGGGTGACGCTGTCAATATTACACCGGTCGCTTTTACTTCTAAGAACATTTACTGGTACCGATTTTAGACTCAGTCGACCCGGGGGTCCAGGCCAATTAAACAAAAAAAATCCCCGTCTTGAGGGGGATCGAAACACACGACCACCGAACTAGCAGTCAAGCACGACCAGAGAGTACTATGGTGCGTTCACAAATGTTAGCCCTCATTCACGTTTCAGTTTTTTCGGAAAAGTATCTGTTGTATCGTTATCAAATGTTTCATACCGTAATATTTACTCCCACTCAAGTTTCTTTGGTCATGTGATGAGAAAGTAGCCATTGGAGAACATCGTGACAACTGGAAAGATCGATGGAAAGAGAGACAGGGGCAGACCAAGAGAAATTATGCTAGATGGAATGAGACGGTGGCATGGAGGAACATCATCAGCAGAGATGATCCAGAAAACAAAGAGCCGAGATCTGTGGAGAGAAATGAACGCCTACGCCAGCTGGCATGGCACTTGATGATGATGACCCAAAGAATATGTCTTTGATAGGTAGGTCCAAAGGCAATTGAAATCATGGAAAGAGGCGACATTTCTTTGATGTTTTGGCGAAAATGTATTGAATTCACGCTAACAAACTTGTGTTACAGTAATGCTCTGAACACTTGTCATAAAGAAATTCTCCTGCACCACGGAGAATATTCATTATTGAACACTGGTGTTTCCGTGTGAGGATGTAATACATTTCATAATATGTACTTCATCTTTGACCCGTAAATTATATGCCGCATATAAAAAAACATTGAGATCTGATGTACAATCTCCAGAACAAATATTTTTTTCATGGGTGTACATAATGATAAATAAGGTTATATGCTAAATCTCATTATTTTCTCTCAGTTGGTTACTGAGTTATGGGTTTTTAATGTGGGAAAACATTTGTAAACGCACTTTAGGTTCAAATTTCCCTTGATGTGGGATTCCTTTCCTGACTACATGTCTTAGGGATCAACTAAGCTTTAAAGATTGAGTAATTGTTACTTTTAAGAATTAAGTCGCCGGTGTAGTCAAGAAAACATAGACAATTGAACTATATCCAAAATGGACTACCTGGCCAAGATGGCGACAAAACAGGCCGGGCTGGTAAGACCCGGAGACTTGTTTGTCTCCGGGGTTGGTTTTGCTAGTGCATTTTCACCATTTTTTAACTTGTAAGGACCCTGTTTCATCGCCCAGCTACGGAACTGACTGCTTGGTTCGACACTGTGGACTTCATTCCGTGTGATTTTGTTTGTGAACACATTTGCTATGCCGTGAAGTGTACATTTCAGAACATGGCGGACGGTTATCTGCAGGCACTTCGGCGACTGACCTTATGCGATAACGCGTGCTCAGGTTGCTGGGGTGTTGGCCTTCTTCTCTGACAGTGAACTGCAATTTCATACTAAGGGCAACTTGTTACCTTCACGGATTCATGCAGGGCAATGATGTGCATTTCGTGTGGTTTTCGCTGGCACAGGAATGGAGCAATTATGGGACAACCCGTTGATATGAAGATGGAACCATAGGACTGCCGACTATATATTCCAACATGCCGCGGTAAGGTTTATTAATCTATATATTCCTGGCTATAGATTACTTCAAACCACTGCATCCAAGCTCGTGTGTACAGGTACACGGAGGAATGCAAAGAATAGTAACACTATACGTTACCACGCATGTCGTAAGGGCCGACTGTTTTGGGCCAGCATGCAGCCCGCTATCGTATCTCATGGAAAACTTTAGCTTAAGAAAACAACAAACTATGAACAAATCTAAGGATAAGAAATAAGAACAATTCAGTCATCCAAGATGAAATTAAGTTCTTCTAGGAATGGTATAACACGATGCGGAGAACGACAACCATAACAATAACCACAACAATAACAACAACCTAGACGGCGGCAACAACAACAGTAGTAGTAGTAATAATAATAATAACAACAGCAGCAAAACAACAACAACAGCAACAGCAACGTTAACAACGACAACAACACAAACAACAACAAAAGCAATGACATCAAGCACAACAACAGCAACCACAAAACCCCAACATTTTACTTAATGTGGACTTGGAGAGTCTAAACCAGAGGTTCCCAAACCACGGCCCGCGGGCCACTTGTAGCCCGCCAGCTGTTAGGAAGTGGCACGCTAGGCCTCGTTATTTAAAATAATATATTTTAATAATTTCAAAAAATGCACTCGGAGCGCGATAATTTACTCTGCTCATGGTTATTATGTTCCGATATTATCGAATGCGCCTGTTCAGTTCGCAACGTTCAGCTGATCATACGATTTCATTCTGGCGACTATTGTCTGTCGAACAATTGGAACACTTGCGTTCATTCGCCCAGAGATACATTTCTAGTTTTGGTTCGACTTACAGATGCGAGCAGTCATTTTCCGCAATGGCTGTTATAAAAAAAAAAAAAAAAACAAGCTACGTTCCAGACTCACCGACCGTAACCTAGCTGGGCTTATGACTTTGGGCACGTCAGATTTGTGCCCAGACATTGATAAACTGGCATCTTAACTTAAGTAACTGAATACGAAGAACAGTTACAATTGTAAATTAATTACATTAATAGCGATTTTCGAAACTGATTAAAAATTTATTGTTAAATGAACTTTTGATTTTAAACCAAAAAAAAAAAAAAAAAAAAAAAAGACCGCAGTGTAGTACTGACACTGACTGCCTTGAAAGTTTTAGAATTTTGTTGACGAAAGTTAAGAAAGGTAAGAATGATATTGCACGACTTTTATAATTTTATAACGTTGTGGCCCGCTTAAATACCGAAAATAGTAGATATGGCCCTCTGCTTGAAAAGCTTGAGAACCACTGGTCTAAACTATTGGATCCGCCTTAAGTGAAGCTTGCTAAATTTGGAGTAAATTTTCAGCTCATATAAATACAACATTGTCAGCTAAGATCTAATTTATGAACCGACTGGAAGGGCATGAGTGAATGGTTCAGGATGTGTTTGATCTGTGAATTGCTTGGTGCCACTTCAGCCTACTTCTCAGTTTGCATTACAATCGAGTGAACCAAGCAAATGCTGATCTCAAAATAATGTATTCCCATAGTGAATTTAAACACAGACCCCTCAAACAACATGTTGCACGATTTCTTGCCTGACATATAGAGTATGCCCCTGTCGAGTGCAGCGAAATATGCCAGGCAAGAAATCTTGCAATATATTGTTTAGGATTTCTGTATTTCAATTGTAATTTGCTAAACAATACGACACAGATAAGCAAAATATGAAGTGCATAATATTGCAGTTATTTACACATGCATAGTTGAAGTAAAATGATGAAGTGTGTCGATATGACGTCGTTTTCATTTCAAAGACACGGGTAACATCACGTGATGTGAATGTGGCTAAACAAAGGTGTCATATGTGGAACTTCAGTAACATGGAAAATACATGAAAAATATGGAGTTAACAAACTAAATAGACGCATTGTGGTTCTAGCAGTATCCTTGTCATCGTTGTATGTTTCAATTAAACAAACGGTGTTTAAGAGACTAGAGGATCGACTCCATTGCACCAGGTTTTCTCCCACATGGCTAGGCGTCTTTCCACAGGGTAGCCTGCGGAAAGCGTCGCACAAAGCACGAACTCCGTAACTCCAGCGACGACCCCCAGGAGTCTCCGAGAAAACTGCACTCATGAATCGAATGTTGGATTCCGGAATCGAACCCACAACCGTCGGAGCGCAGACAGACGGCTTAACCACTTCGCCATGGACACCTCTTGTGGGTGTTTCTAATAAGAAAATATACACATGCAGACAAAGAAAGAGGCAGTTTCACTGACTGATTGATTGATTGAATGACTGACTGATTGAACTGAAGGAACATTTTTATCACACTTTGACGTGATAAGTCAGTGTTCCCAACTCCCCATTAGGTGTCGCAGCTCAGCTCACAAACGCGGAAACACCGGCGAGAGTTTCAACGTGGATGTAGCATAATTCAATTGGAGTGTAAATATTATGTTGTGGGTTGGTTTTCTGCCTCCATTTCTGATTTAAGGCAAAGAACTGAAGACATTGTGATGAATAAGTCTCCACGCTTGGTCCCTCCAAGCAGTAGTCGAAGTGTGTGGGCCATCATTGTCACTAACACCAGCCGATTAATTACACTTCGTGGCCGTTCTCACCTACGTTGATTGTGATTAGTTTCATAATAGATTCCCCATTCCATCAACCGTAACGGAGTAGCTTCTTCAAAAGATGTGTCACAATGCAACAAACTTTATCTCTCCCATCGTTTCTTTCCCATCTTAAATGCCCTACTGGTATGTGCATTTATTGCTAGATACAAATCTTATAATGTCTGCATGGCCCAAACGACACATACACAAACATTACTCGAAAATCTGAGAATTCTACAAATGGAAGTAATTCACACAGGAGCCAACCATTCTGAATTTTCTGACTTTTAATGTTGCCATGGCAGCGATCGTGCAACCTACTCTATTCTCTTGACTAGAGCGTGTTATAGTTCAGCCATGTTTGGGTTGTGAGTAGTTAGCTCACTGGCTTGTAAACACAGAGGTCCGGGGTTCAGTAACCAATAGTGGCATAATTGGTTTTACTCCAATTAGTTCAGTTCTGAGGTCGACCCAACTTCACGAAATGGGAGTGGCCAGCAGAGGCCACGGAAGTGGAAATTCAGCAACTAATTCAGGAAAATTCTCGCCCGGGTGATGTGATTATCTACACGGATGGGTCAGTGTTGAGAGGTAGAAGAAGTGCCTGGGGGTTCTTGGCAAAAACTAATGGTCGGCGTTTGGTGCAGGAGAGCCTGGCGTATGATGACACTACATCTAGCTTAAGAATGGAGGTGGAGGCAGTCAGTGCAGCTTTCCGCTGGATAGAAAACACGATACATACACATATTGTGATTGTAACTGACTCAGAAAGCATGCTGAGAAGGGTGAGAACAGGCAAGCTTCGTGCAGAGTGGCTTGCTTCGCTTCGGAGGTCACGGGTGGCAAGCATCACTTGGATCTTTTCTCCTGGGCATGTCGGTGTGCTGGGGAATGAACAGGCGGACAGATTAGCTGGCTCGGCAAAACTTGGTGGAGTATTGATGCATGACAAGGCAGACGTGGTTGCGGCCTTGTGGGAGCACGTGTACACCTCGGAGGAGCAAATGGATCACCATAGTCTGGTAAGAATGAGACAGCGAGGTGTGACGAGGGGATCTGGCCGACGCTCGACGCTCAGAGGAAAGGCGAGACGGACATATAATCAGATTGCTACTGGAACTATTAGTGTTGGAACTCTTCGCTGGCTGCTGGGGATGGGGATGGAGCGCTTATGGGAATGTCCCGAATGCTGTGATGTCGGTTCCTAAATCAATCAATCAATCAATCAATCACGAAATGGGCAGCAGATGCTATTATGGGAAAGTGGATGCACTCTAATCTGCACAGTTCGTGGCGACTGCACTGTGCCAAGCGGACTTAATTCCCCATGCTCAAGGCTTCCCTGCCATACACTACAAGGTACTATATTGCCTGTGAATGACAGTTTTTTTTTCTTTCGGAAGCACGTGATATTATCATCATCATTTTGCAGACCGTTTGCGGAACGATATTTTCATCACGTCCTGAGGGAAAGTTTCTCCAACGTCTTGCCAGATTTCCTGCGTCATGCATCCTCATGCCCAAGGTGTCAGCAACACCCGTGCCCGTCTTCCTGCTGGTCGACCGCTGCGCCTTTTTCCAAGAACGACGTGTTCAATAAATGTTCTTTCATAGCCACTGTGCCATTTAATTTGGCCAAAGTATTTTAGTTTGGAAAATGAACAAAAGACATTGGAAATATTGACTCACTAAAAGGAAAAAGCCCAACAGATGGGCTTAACTTGTTATCAACCAAGATAAGACAGAATATATCGTAATTTCAAGAGAAGAAACGGCTAAAAACTCTGGCCACATATAAGTAGATAATATGACCATTAAAAGAACGGAAACATACAAATACCTGGGTACAATCTTCAACTGCTCCAACATCATAAGGGAAGAAATACAAACTAGAATCAACTCTGGAAATAAGATATACTATGCACTACAACATCTGCTAAAATCAAATACGCTATTTCGTAACACCAAGATCACAATATACAAAACACTGATCAGACCAGTTGTGCTGTATGGCTCTGAAACCTGAAGTACAACTCAAGGAGACGAAGCCTTGTTACAAACCTTGTGAGATCAAAGTCTTAAGACGCATCTTTGGGCCCATTAGGGATACACAAAGTGGAGAGTGGAAAAGAAGAAGCAATAAAGACATTTATGATCTGTGTAAGTCCCCGCTAATCACTGGTATCATGAAGGCTAATAGACTGCAATGGCTGGGGCATATAGAAAGAATGGAAGATAATAGGGAAACAAAACTCGCTTATACTCAGGAAATAAATGACCGTAGACACCGAGGTAGACCAAGAAGACGATGGAGAGATAATATACTTACAAACCTACAAGGACTTGGAATTAGCGACTGGCAAGAAAAGGTCAACCAGAGAGACGAATGGAGACGGCTTGTATCTGCAGCAAAGAACCTCAATGGCTCGGAATGCTGAAGAAGAAGAAAATATTTTAGTTTCCGAGAAATGATACTGTTTATGAGCTAGTAATCTTCTAAGTTCAGATCTAGAAGAATGTCAGCATATTTCTTCTTCTTGGGTCATCATATTCTAAGTTTAAAAATCGGAGTTTAAAAACTCCTATTTTCTTCTTTAATAACAGCGAAATAGTCCACGATTCGCGTCCGAATGTTACCACAGAATAGATGCACGTACTGAAGATCGTTATTTTAATTTCTTTAATGTTGTACTATAGGTTCTTGATACCATGAATGGCCAATCTACTTTAGGCATCAATTACTTGTCTCTTGTGGTGATGTTATTCGGGCGGAGGAACGCAATTTGGAGGGTACAAGCCTTATCCTGGTGCGAGGAAATGCAACCTTCTTCTTCTTTCTTCTTCTTCTTCTTCTTCTTCTTCTTCTTCTTCTTCTTCTTCTTCTTCTTCTTCTTCTTCTTCTTCTTCTTCTTCTTCTTCTTCTTCTTCAGCGTTCCGAGCCATTGAGGTTCTTTGCTGCAGATACAATCCGTCTCCATTCGTCTCTCTGGTTGTGCAACCTAAAGATTAAATATCGTGGCAGGGTAGAGCCCTAAACTTCGGCCGGCAACTGATATAGAATCGAAGCTTCGACAGGCGGACAGATAAAGTATTGCTCTGCCGATCCGACATCTTCTACAGCTTGTCTGGTTCCAGATATAATAGTGGTACGTTTCCTCTGGACTAAACTAAGTTGGTCGAGATTGGGATCATGCTGCATGGGAAACACATGTTCTCTACAATTCAGTCCAGGCTATGTGCTATAGAGAGGTTATGATGTCGTTTTTTTGAAGCACAATGTTGCAAACTATCGTCTGTCAAGATGGCCAGGTGCCAGTATACTACTGTTATTGATTATGGCGCCAAGATAATAAAAGTTTGTGACATTGTAAATGTATCCATTGTTGATTATGATTTACATACAAATAATGCAGTGAAAAGATTTACACAAGGCAAATACCAAAGTGATTTACACAAGATATCATTTACATAATTATGTGACTTACACAATATATGATGCAGAAGGGAATGTGATTTAGATAAAATATTATACAAATAATCATGCGATTTTCATAAGATGTAAACATTGCAACGACCAGCATAAGACATGCATGCAATGATGTCATTTACACGAAATATGATACACATTGTGATGTGATTTACATAAGATATTATATACATGGTTCTTTATTTACATGCAATATAGACAATGATGTGGTTTGTTTGAAGAATGATACAAAGAATAATGTGATTTATCCAATACATAATACACAGTGTTATGATTTATACAAGACAATACTATGTGATGTTATTTATAATATGGAATGATGCATTCTGCGATCTACGTACACCCAGAATAATACAATCAGTGATACGCTCATCATAAGGAATTGTGCACATTTTCATTTAACTTTCAAAAAAGATACACCATTATGATTTACATAAGAAATGGTAAAGGAAGTGATATGATTTACACAAGAAATCATACACAGAGTGGTGTGATTTATACAAGAAATGGTAAACAAAGTGATGTAATTTACACAAGAAATGATACACAAAGTGTTGCGATTTACACAAGAAATAAAGAACTAATGTGATTTATACAAGGAATGATATACAAAGTGTTGCGATTTATACAAGAAATACACCATTTAAACAAACAGTGATAAACAAAGTAGCGTGATTTACATTAGAAACTAAACGCTAAATAAAAGTAATTACTCAAGAAACGATACGCACCGTAATATGCTTTACACTAGATATTATGCACATCGATATGATTAACATTAACAGCTCAACACGGTTACATTCACTTTACACATAATGGATTCCGTGATATAATTTACATGGAAAATAAAATACCAACTTCAGTAATGATTTCGTGCACTGAAAAGGCACGGAGAATTGCAATTTGATAATATGTTGACTGACTCGTGAAAACATTGCTACTAACACAAATGTGTCATTGTTTATGGTTCATGTACTGCTGTCGTCTACTGTTTATTACTGTTAACTTTCATTAAACTGTTGCATTGTGTTACGCTTTCGTCTCCAATGTTTTAATGTTAGCTTCCATTAAACTGCCTCATTGTGTCGCGCTTTTGTCTCCTGTCTGTTAATGTTAACTTTCATTAAACTTGCATTGTGTTACCACTGGTGTTCAGAGTTATTCCTGCTGTTCTGCTACAACACCTCGCAATCATGATTGTCCCCGTTAGATGACCAAAGCGAGCCATTGAGATTCACGACCTTCATCATTTACCTTATGCACACTAAAAGGTCAGCATGGTCAGGAGGTTTAACACAACCGAGCTTAAATTTCATGTGCGCTGATGACAATTGGCATTTGGTTCATTTCTTTCACTGGTCAGTTTACTTAAACGTTGACTTCTGTCAAAAAAAAAACAAAACAATAGCAAGACACTGAACTTAAAATTGTCCAGAAAAGTAAAATGTTATTGATTCCAACGTCCTGCAAAGGACATACAACATTTACCAAAAATAAAAAAAAAAGAAAAGAAAATAATTTAAAATAATATAACTTCTGACACTGCAGACGCACTATCTATTACCGGAAATGACTGAATCACCAGAAGACGAGAAGTAGATTAAGAGCTTTGATTATAAGAAACAAACTGGACGTTGCGGCGAAAGCCTTCGTCGGCACAGAATAAATAAACACAAATAGACATAACTGCATGAAAAACACTACATGAAAATATAAGTTACTTATCTATACCCTTGTAGTGGCTGGATACGTCTTAAACGATCAAAGCGCATGATGGAATCAAATATTCTATTACTGGAAACTGGTCGGTGGCAGGTTTTACTGAGGTTACTCTTCATTGTATTGACACTCCCAATAGAGTTCCCATCTCCTTTGACTTTGGATCCCACCAGGATAATCTCAGCCCATATTTTATCGGGGAACCATAAGGGAGGCAAAGAATAGTAACTCTGTAACCTATTATGCATGCCGTAAGAGGCACTTAAGAGGGTTGGCGTTTGGCTACGCTATTCCGTAGAGAACTTTAGCTGCAAAATACATTAATTCACGAATAAGTCTAAAGATGAGAAATCAAGAACACAAGGAGCAAACAATATGTTTTTACACTGTCTACTGATGAAATGTCAGAGAGAAATGACATTGTGTATAGTGTTTATGTCTTTTAAATATAGCCACCTACTGAATTAAGACAATTAGCTTCTCACACATCTCAGCTTGATCTGGAAAAGACCTTGGGGATAGTAGACACTATTGTTGTAATTGAAGAAGTTATCACGTACAAGTATAACTTCTCCATCAATGTAAATATGATTTCCTTTGAGTGGTTTGTTACGTTTTCAGAAATAAAAAACGCCTGATCGAGCCAAAATTCGGAGAATATAATGAATTTTAAAATTTCAGTATTATGTCCCTATTTGCAAGTTGCCCAAATCATGCTTTGTGAGAGGGTCTTGAAGCAAAAGAATAGCTGAATGCGCGTTACTCCTCGTTGTCTGGTCACAGCCTTTTTAAAAGTTTGGTAAGGAGATCCATTAACTGTGTTGCCACGAGGCAGATAATCTTTCAATAGGACACTTATGACGTTCCAAAACTGTCAGCATCACTCTGCATGAAGATGTTGGTGCTTTCAGCCATACAGGTGTTGGGGGAAGTCTTCAATGAACAGGAACTGCAGTGTTTAGTGAATGCTGTTACTGTACATAGTGAGTAATTAGAGCTATTATTAAATTGTAAAAGAAAACAACAAACATAAATTATGGTTGTCTTCAAGAAGAGAGATGCCACAATGTAACATTCGAGTAAATATGGACATTCTTCAAGAAGACAGATGCCACAATGTAACATTCGAGTAAATATGGACATTCTTGAGTTCTTAAGGAGTCCTAAATTTTGTCGTGTACAGATGTGCTTGATGGTGGAAATGATCATGTGTTCACATGCATCCACTGTGGACGAACATTCACAGCCCGAATTGGCCTGATCAGTCACATTCGCTATCGCCATGGTTTATAGGTATTAAGACTTTTTGAAGCACAATATAACAAACTATCATCTGTCAAGACGGAAAGGTGCCAGTGTGAGTAGTTTTATAAACACTCCATTACCCGTTACACTTCGTTACGGATTATACCATTTTTACCAGACAAATATAAATTTACCCAGAGTGTGTGTGTGTGTGTGTGTGTGAGAGAGAGAGAGAGAGAGAGAGAGAGAGAGAGAGAGAGAGAGAGAGAGAGAGAGAGAGAGAGAGAGAGAGAGAGTGAGAGAGAAAGAACGAACGATCGAACTTTATTTTCAGAGGGTCACGGATTGGGCACGCAGGCCCGTCTTACATTCGGTCCACTCAATCACTCATCATTATGCACATCAATTATCTATTGTGCATGCTACATTCACACATACAAAATATTTTAAAATGAATGCTGTGAACATAAACAATGCATATCGATGTTATGAGACAGACAGACAGACAGACAGACAGACAGACAGACAGGCAGGCAGGCAGGCAGGCAGGTAGGCAGGCAGGCAGGCAGACAGGCAAGCAGACAGGCAGGCAGGCAGATAGATAGAACGAACGAACGAACGAACGAACATACTTTATTTTCAAAGGGTTAAGAATTGGGCACGCAGGCCCAGTCTAAAATTCTGCCCTTCTATCACTCTCTTTCATACGTTATTTCATTCACACGTCATTCAAGGCTAACTGAGATCAGCAACAATATAAAATATATACATTATAAGGGCATGGGCAAAATGCAAAACATTAATACTACACGAATCAGTAATATTAAATAATAGCGTGGCACTTGTTATTAGCTATGTGGAGTATACTGGTCTACCGATAGACAGACAGACAGACAGACAGATAGACAGACAGACAGACAGACAGACAGATGGATTGATAGATGGGTGGGTGGATGGATGGATGGATGGATGTATGAAATACATACTCCACAAGTCAAGCCTATATTACAGTATTTTTCTCATACCGAATTCACTGGTTCACGCCGATTCAAAGCACTGAATAATCAAGTATGGAATATTTCCTTATAAACTCACGCAAAACAATCTTAAAATATCTAATAACGATACGAAACAATTCACCGATATATTAATATTACGAACGTCAATATAAGATTAAAGTACATAAACAAACCGATGTATAAACTAACTGCACCACTTCTATTCTTAACGTGGTCCGAGCGCTCCATATTTTGCTTCATCTGTGCTAGCCATTTCTTTTCGTTGTTTTTGGAAATGTCGCGGCAAACGTCATCGACATCATCATCAGCAATGTTTAGATATAGGAGAAATTTCAGGTGCAGCATGAATTTTGGCTCCCCTTTTAAAATGCCCAGGGCTGTTTGAGTGTTGCAGGATGAAGTGTTGACAACAACTACAGTTTCTGCGTTGACGATCATCCAACATAGAACTTCATCGTCGTTTCCTGTTATAATAATAATGATATTCAATAAATATATACAATAAATATAACATAATAAATAAAATAAAATAATATTTTCGCGCAGTGAATTCGAATATTGAAGACACAAAGAATATACGGCACAATGCATTGCCTGGTTTATTTCGCTTTACTTTATCAAATGCACACTCCAGAAGAAGTTCAATATTATAATGAAGTAGCGTAATGAATCCTTTCAAGTGAAGTGCTCAAAACACATTGTGGTATGTTTACCTGTTAAAACGGAGTTTTAAAGAGACTCCCACGTCTTTTGTTTACATAATTGTGGTTTACCCGAGTGTAAGCAGACGCTTAAGTATATCTCAATAACTAAATTAATTGTGCAATGCAGTGTTTGTATCTTCATAATTCAAAATAACATTGATTAAATATCATACATAGAAAAGTAGCAATATTGTGTTTATGGACTTCATTATTCAAACCAACATTTCTTAAATATCATAGAAAAGTAGCAATAAAGTGTTTCTACCTTCATTATTCAAATTAAAATTTATTAAATATCATAGACAAGTAGCAATAACGTGTTTGTGCCTTCCTTATTCAAACTGAAATTGATTAATTATCATAGTAAAGTTACAATGTAGTGTTTGTGAGTTCAGTATTCAAACTAAAATTTATTAAATATCATAGACAAGTAGCGTTTGTGCCTTCCTTATTCAAACTGAAATTGATTAATTATCATAGTAAAGTTACAATGTAGTGTTTGTGAGTTCAGTATTCAAACTAAAATTTATTAAATATCATAGACAAGTAGCAATAAAGTGTTTGTGCCTTCATTATTCAAACTGAAATTGATTAAATATTATAGAAAAGTTACAAAGTGTTTGTGACTACAGTATTCAAACTAAAATTTATAAAATATCATAGTAAAGTAGCAATATAGTGTTTGTGACTTGATTATTCAAAGTTAAACATATTAAACAGATTAAAAAAGTAAACATAAAAGACCCTATTCCACGCCTTGATGCTATTAATTCGGCGTATGGTGCTAGCCCCGTGGTTCTCAACCTTGTTTGGCCCATGCCCCCCTTTACCATATGTTCAGAACGTCATTCTCCCCCCTTTCGAATTTCCTCCCTATAAACCCCCCCCCCCCCACCCACCCTTATACAGTATACATAAAAATGGAAGCTAAATTTAATAACACATACTAGAACAAGTCTAGGCAACTACACAAAACGTGATTTGCGGGTCTACTTACGTTATAAAACGAATTTCAATAGGACGAGAAGTACAGAACCGTAAAATTTAGAGAGACAAACAACATCAAGTAATTGGTTCTTGTATTAATGCGAACTTGAAATAACTCTGGAATTTCCCCCTGGAAACCCTAAAATTCCCCCCTGGGGAGGTGGGGGGAATTCCCCACCTGTTGAGAACCACTGTGCTAACCTGATGTTTTGATACTCCCATTGCCACTAGACTGGTTTTGTGGTCGATATCACGCCGGTGGTTTTTACTTCCCAGAACATCTCCTGGTAGCCAGTGTAGACTACATCGTCCTGGGAGCCGCATCATCATCATCCAGTGCCTTACCGACTGACGCGATCGATCATGCCCTTCCACAAGTTGCCATCTCCGACGGCATGGATCATTTCGTGTGTTGACTCCCTTCCGTGCCCTGACACAAGACTGTCCAGAATGTTCTCACGCTGTCTTCCTCTATCTCTCTTTCTATAAATCTTTCCGGTTGTCACAACATGTTCCAGTTTCTGCCTTCTTACACTGTGGCCAAACAGATGATGACTGCTTCTTTCTTATATTTGTAATAAATTGTCCTTGCTACTTAGCTTCTCTCAAAATGTCCATATTGCTCACTTTGGCCGTCCAATAAATTTTCAGCATTCTTTCCTGAGAGCCTAGGTCAAATAAAATCAGAATCCCTGCCTCGATGTGGATTCGACTACGTGCCTACTGGACTGGCCTGCAAGCCACCACGTCACCACGGCTTCTCAGGTATCATGGTTGGTTAACATCTTGACTACATACGCTATCGCTTGTCTGCCAATGCTGTGGCCAGAGTTCAACCCCTGGACAGACAGGATTATTTATTTATTATTATTTTTTTGTGTCCAACTAATAAAGCTCGGTGGTATACACGGTCTGATAAATATGGGCACAAGACAATGTTCAGAATTGTCTTGGGAGGAAAAGCAACGAGGAAGAGAAAGTGCCAACCACCTCATATGTCGTGTCATAGAATATGTGAAGGTCTAGGGCTTCACCCCCAATGGGATAATCTGCTATGGGAGTTACTGTACTTTACTGTACTGTACTTTACTTTACCTTACTGTACCGTACTGTACTTTACTTACTGTACTGTACACTGTGCTTACTGTACTGTACCGTACTGTACTTACTGTACCGTACTGTACTTTACTCACTGTACTGTACTACATTGTGCTTACTGTACTGTACTACACTGTGCTTACTGTACTGTACTTACTGTACTGTAATGTACTGTACTTATTGTACTGTACTTACTGTACTGTACTGATTGTACTGTACTGTACTTACTGTACTGTACTTAATATACTGTACTTACTGCACTGCACTTAATATACTGTACTTACTGTACTGTACTTACTGTAATGTACTTACTGTACTGAGTGTACTTTACTGTATTGTATTGTATTGTACTGTACTTATTGTAAAGTACTGTATTGTACTTTACAGTATTGTACTGTACTGTATTTATTGTATTGTACTGTACTTTACTGTACTGTACTTTACTTACTGTACTGTACTTTACTTGCTGTACTGCACTGTACTGTACTGTGCTGTGCTGTACTTTACTTGACTTGTATGCCTGCTTGTGTGTTAGGCTCTTTGTCTGTCCGTAGATCGGTCTGCGTGTGTGCGTGCATATTTGTATGTCTGTCTATCTGACTGTCTGCATAGGTGGGTGGGTGTGTGTATACATGTACATGTTTGTATGTATGTCTGTTTGCATGCATGTGTGGGTGGATGGGTGCGTGGGGTTGGGTAAGTAGTTGAGTCTGTCTGTCTGCATGTACATATGCAGGTAACCAGGTAAGCAGGTAGGCGGGTATGTATATTTGTAGATTGTAGGCAGGGATTCAGGTAGATAGGTGGGTAGTATAGGTGGATAGATGGGTAGATGAGTAGGTTAGTAGGTAGGTAGATATGTATATAAGGTTGGTAGATAGGTAGGCAGTAGGCAGGCAGTATGCAGACAGACAGGTAGGCAGGCAGTAGGCAGACAGGCAGGTAGGCAGGCAGAAGGCAGACAGGCAGTAGGCAGACAGACAGGTAGGCAGGCAGTAGGCAGACAGACAGGTAGGCAGGCAGACAGACAGGTAGGCAGGCAGTAGGCAGACAGACAGGTAGGCAAGCTGTAGGCAGACAGACACGTAGGCAGGCAGTAGGCAGACAGACAGATAGGCAGGCAGTAGGCAGACAGACAGGTAGACAGGCAGTAGGCAGACAGACAGGTAGGCAGGCAGCAGGCAGACAGACAGGTAGGCAGGCAGTAGGCAGACAGGTAGTAGGCAGACAGGTAGGCAGGCAGTAGACAGACAGACAGATAGGCAGGCAGTAGGCAGACAGACAAGTAGGCAGGCAGTAGGCAGACAGACAGGTAGACAGGCAGTAGGCAGACAGACAGGTAGGCAGACAGACAGGTAGGCAGGCAGTAGGCAGACAGACAGGTAGGAAGGTAGGCAGGTGTGTATTATGCAAGCAGTGACATATACTGTGTAGAGATCAACCAGAAAGACATATAGGAAACAGATATGACGGTTGAACAACTGACCTTGCGAGACGGTCATGACAGTTTTAAAACTACTGATGTAAGTAATGGCCGCTATACAATGGAAATGATATTGGTCATCATGGTCTTGGAAGTAGCCGTGTTCGGATGTGTACGGGTTGAAGGACCGGCTCACATACACCATGCTGATGGTCTTTGGCGATGTTCTAGACCTGAAAAAGGTGTAAACATGTAACTAATTTTACAACAACCAAATGGATCTGTATGTACGCTCGTTTGTAATGTATGGGTAATTGGGAATATTCTTAAACAAGTGAATCGGTACAACTATCTCGGAACAGTCATAACATCAATAACGTTAAGGTATGCGGACGATGCAGGATTGCAGACAATGAACAGGATCTGCAATATTTAGCAGATACGGCTTTTGTAAACAGTGAGAAACTAAGGTCATAATAAAATTGTAAGAAGACAGAGATTATGGTCGTCTGTAAGAAGAAAGAAATACCACAATGTAATATACGGGTAAATATGGGTATTCTTAAACAAGTGAATCGGTACAACTATCTCGGATCAGTCATAACATCTGATGGGAGGTGCCTTGACGATATTAGAACAAGAATAGCCGTGACGAAGGTAGCCTTTTGCCAGATGGAAAACATACTGACCAATAAAAGAGATGTCAATTGAAACTAGAAAAAGAGTGTTGGAGTGCTACATAGAACCTTCACTTTTGTATGGATGTGAAACGTGGACGATGAGCAGACAAATTGAAAAACATCTTGTGGCAGTGTAAATGTGGTTTCTGAGGGAACTGCAAAGAATGCCATGGACAGATAGAAAAAAACAAATGAACAAGTCCTACAAGAACAAATGAAAACCGTAAACTGATTAGAAAAATTACAAGTAGACAGTCACCAATTTATTGGACACGTTATAGGAAGAAATAAACTGGAAAATTTGGTGACAACTGTCAAGATTGACGGAAAAAGAACAACAGGAAGGCGGAAAAACAAATATCTGAATGGTTTGGCCACCTGACATGGTCGAGACAAGAAAACAGAGCTAATCCACTGGGTATTGTATGGGATGGCGTACATGACCGCCCACGCTTATCGGCATGACACATAATGATGATGATGATATTGGCGACGTCCAAAGTGACAAAGTAATTCACGTTTTGAGAAACGGACTAGTAAGTGACTGTTGTCTGCTGTAATGCAAAATTTATAAATACCCGAGATTATTTTTTTCTTTTTGCTTTACCGGGAGTTACGTAAACAGGTGAGTCGAAATGTATGACTTTTTCATAGTCCTACTTTTTCTTTGTCGTTTTCTTCGTCCTATTCTTCGTCAGCTTCTTCTTCGTCATCGTCGTTGTCTATTTCGTAGTCTTCTCTGAATTCTTCGTTGTCTTTATCATCGCCTTTTTCTTCGTCTTCTCTTTCGTCATTGTCTTCGTTTTCGTCTTCTTTGACATCTTCTTCTTCTTCGTCTTCTGCTTTTACCTTTTCTTTGCCTTCATCTTCGTCTTTCTCTTCACCGTCTTCCTCTACTTCCTTGACTTCTTCTAGGTCTTCGCCTTCTTCTTTATTTTCTTCTCCTTTGTCGTCTCGGTCTTCTTCGATTTCTTCTTTGTTTTCTTGTTTGCCTTATACTTCCTCTTCTTCTCCTTAGTCATTATTATTATCAACTTCTCCCTCTCCTTCTCTTCTTCTTATTCACCAAATGCCTTTTTTCGTTCGCTCGTTATCCACACACTCCCTAATATTACTGAATGCACCGGCTGATTTTTGGGCGAGGGTTAGCTGTCTTCCACTGTCCCTCGGCATCAGGCAATCTTTTTCAAAATTCTGAAGTACTTGTAATTTACGTCCCCAAATCAAGGACGGCAGGTCAACATTTAAGTCCAAACTGTTCGACGTGAGAAATGAATCCCCTACGCCGCGATCTCCAGAGAAAATTTAATAGCGTTAAACCTCTCATTCACTTCCTTATGTGACTCCTTATGTTCTACTTTGATTGGCCTTTCCCAAGCAATCCCTCTTAGTTACTCTGGCAGTCCAACGTTTTCGTAGCATATCCGAATCGTCAATTTAAAACAAATCGTTCAAGTCAAAAAGCTATAACCACATATGCACATAGCCGTCTTGACAGACGATAGTTTGTTGCACTGTGGTTCTAAAAAGGAATAATAACTACAACCCATGTTAGTAAGACCAGGAGTGGAGTTATACCTCTCCTTAGCACAAAGCCTGGGTTGGATTGCAGATACCATGAGTTTCGCATGAAGCATGATTCCCTCTCTCAGCCTACCTAATTTAATCTGGATGAAAGGTATCACCAATACATCTGGAACAAGACAAACTGCAGAAACTGCCGGATCAGCAAAACAATGCTCTAACTGTCCGCCTGTCGGAGCTTCGATCAATGACCAGTTGCAACCAAAGCTTAGAGCCTCGTCTGCCCTGCCACGATATTTAGTCTTAGGTTATATTTCCTCACACCACGATAAGGCTTGTACCCTCCCAATTACGCTCATCCGCCCAAAGCCATTGGCAAAGTGTGGGGTGTTGAGTTTTATGATGCCCGCTCAACAGTTGGCGCTAAGAGAAAACGGGTAGTACCGTCTACTGTCATACAGTAGCTTAGTCATAGTGACCAAAACAGATACCTGAAAGGTATAACCAGATTAAACGAATCAATAGAGAATTACCTGAACGTGACACATCCTGATCTGTTCAAGTTATCCACGAATGACGAACTGTCGGGTAGCTCTATAGGGTAAATACACGGCATCCTTCGAATGGTTTCCAGAGATTTTAAGGCAATGTTCCAGGGCCTGAAACGAATAAATGCACACACCAGTTACAGGGTTAGTTTGGCGACGACCCCCCAGAAGTCTCCGAAAAAGTTGCATTCATGAAACGAACGACGGAGTTAGGAGTCGAACTCGCAGCCTTCTGAGTCCGAGACCGTTTCCTGTAATTCTGTTCCCTGGGCCGCTGGGTCGGGTATTGGTGGATGACAAGACGTGGTCGGTGCTCTTTGAGATCATGTGGTGCGGAAGAGCAGATAGATCCTCACTCAGGACCCCGAGGAAAGGCCAGACGGACACATAATCAGATTGCTAATTGTACCATTAGTATTTCTTGTATTTACTAGTAGTATTTCTAGTATTATATTTCTAGTATTTAGTATTTTACTCTTCGCTGGCTGTTGAAGATGAGGACGGAGCATATATAGGAATGTTCCGAGTTTAATGATATCGGTTCTTGACTCGACTCAACTCAACTCAACTCAGCTCCGTCACATGTTTTAGGTATTTCATTACCAACAATTCAGTATATAGTATTCAGTATACCTCCAAATATTATATTGTGACCATGGCAAGACAACCTACTTTCTTGTATATATGTAAATAGTTGTGTGTTCTCCTGCGTGTATTGAAGAATGTGTTCAGTAATGTCTGACGTGTTTGCTTATAGTTTAAGTCCTATGATAACACCACATCTCCAGGTCATTCAAGTTATAGTTTGTATAGTGTTCATGTTTCGTAGCGATATAGTGCTGTGGGCCAGATCTAATGCGTAACACTCTAATGTTAGTTGCATGTTCTTTACATGCCGTTGTAATCAACCCCAGCATTTATTGGTTGTTTATGAGTTACTAGGCGATTGTTACATTTAGTAGTTTGCTATTGCTCATACCAAAGAAATCAACGCAAAGCGATCTATTCGGTATGTCTGGGAATTATGAAACTGCATTCACTAGTCCCAGAGTCACAGACGCCGACAACACCCCAATACAAAGCGACAAATTCACAAAATAATCCCTTCCTAAAACATTAGTAATTTTAGACATCGCCATCATGGCGCGGCACCCACACACAACTGACCCAACTAACCTTGGCCTCCAGCCGTCCAAATCTGTCACAACTCACGTGACACGTGTGCCTGCATGCTGTTTTATAATTCTTCTTATCTTAGTTCCCGCGCCGACTCATATTTCTTCTTCTTCACAATCCCTGCTTGTTTTCACCCCGGAACACGAATATCTCCCGGCATTTATCTGACAGGGAAATGGCTTTAAAAAGTTGGTCATCTACTGCCTATAGTGCCTTGCGATGTAGTAGGACAGGGTGGTCTTGAGTCTGAGGAATTTTAAGGCCGCTTGGCTAGAGCAGTCGCCGCGAACTGTGCAGGTTAGAGTTTTTATGTTTACCCCCGACAGATAAAAATTCACACCTTACCGAGGATTCGAACCCGGGTCATTTTAAATACCTAGGATGAATTATAACATCAAATGGCAGCTGCGTGACGGAGATTTGGAGCGGAATAGGTCAAGCAAAAGCTGCATTTCAGAAGATGAAAGTATACTATGCAAAAAGTGATGTGGCTTAAAGTAAGAATGAGAGTGCTAAAATGTTATATATATATATATATATATATATATATATATATATATATATATATATATATATATATATATATATATATATATATATATATATATATATATATATATATATATATAACGTGTGTTGCTGAATGGCAGCGAATATTGGAACGTGAATGATTAAATTAGGAGGTTAGGAAGCAACGAAGATGTAGTTTCTGAGACGAATGTTGTGTATACCTTGGACTGCCAGAGTAACTAACAATGATTGCCTGGAAGAGGTTAATGAAAGTAGAGCATTATATACAACTATCAGAAAGAGTCAAATAGCATTCGTCGGTCGTGTGATTAGAAGAGACGCACTGGAAACAACCGTGACAACTGAACAGACCAGTGGGAGAAAATGGCAGAGCTAGACAGAGAAAAAATATGCTGGAGGGACTTAGATGGTGGCATGGAGGAATATAATATGCAGAGTTGATCCAGAATAAAAAAAAACCGAGATCTGAGATGAGACATGAACTCCTATGCCATTTGGCAAAACAAACAAACAAACAAACAAACACTCAAACAAACAAACTTCATTTTCAAAGCGTCACAAATTGGGCACGCAGGCCTATCTTGGCAAGACGCATGCTGTTGATGATGATGATCTCCCTGTATCATTAAAGCAAATGTAAAGATTTAAAGATTGAGCACAAGCCACTACTGCACTACTGGCAACGCTGATCGTATTCCGGTACGAACCTATGGCCTTGTTCACGTCAACTGGAAGCAATTGACTCGAGTTTTGCTCTTGTTTGAGCTGGTCAGTAGTTCATATCCTTGACTGGACCCGGGATCAAAATTTCATACCGGAATACGACCAGCGTTGCCAGTAGTGACTTGTGCTAAATGTTTAAATCTCAAAACCCGGAAAAAAACCAAATCAATCAAATGTAAAGACCTCAGTTCTATGCCATGGGTTGTATTGGCATTACGCTACTAGGCCCGCGCTGTTAAGTCACCCGGCACTCTAGGTGTGATATGGCCAGTATCACACCAACTGGCTTGAACTTTCCAGACAATTTACCTGATAGCTATAGCCATAAAGTCATGTGAAAACAAATCACCATCTAGAAGAGTTTTAAAGTCTAAACCCACACTTAACTCCGACAGGTGCCTGTCTATATACTTCGCAATGTTTTCCACATTAACTCTGTCACCTTATATAAATTATCTTCATTAACTGATTCAATGCCATGGGTTGATTAATCGTCATAAGCGATCTCTGCTATCTGCCATGGGGTTATATACCGCCGAAATGAAATCACTGCCTTATAATATAACATATCTGCTATGATACTAAAATCTTGTAAGTGATAACTGTGACACGACTCTGTTTGTGTGACTAAGTTCTCTCTTGAACGCCCTCCTATACTGATTAACTTTAGTTTGCCCTACATTATTTCCTGCAGTAGACCTGCATGTATTATACTGTGACAAAACCAATGCAGCCTACGTTGTGTATCTTTTTATAATAGTTGCTTATTTTCTTCAATATCTGTAAAAATGTCTTCATTTGATCTATTTTCTTTCCATCTCATCCTTTTATTCTGCGATAAAACTACATTTGAAAGCCCATATATAATATGCATATAATGTAAACGCAAAAAGAATAGGATCCTTCTACAAATCTTAAGTTAGTTATCTGTTGGGTACCATCCTTGCACTCGGGACATGTCTGTATGTACTCACATCCCCCCCCCCCCCAACATATGCACCACCGTCCAGAGGCTAATGGTGCCAGTTCTGTGTTGGTTGACGAGACCCCCTTTCTCCCGATGTGCATCTCGTGTCTGGCCGTGACAGTTCTTATTCCCAAGCCTTTGACTCTAGACAACGATGTGGATTCATTGGCGCCAAAACCCTCCGCTCTCCACATTTCTCTAAGGACATTAATAATATCGGCACGATCCATTGCTGACCATCTGCAAGGCATGCAAGGCCAGCAAGTTTATCAGCTCGTTCTTGTCCCTCAATTCCCGCATGTCCCGGAACGAAGACGAAGTTGACTCCAGGAACAGCGGGCCTCCGCAGCGATTCAATCCCAATCGGTAACTACAGCTTTCAATTGTTATGTTGTCTAGTGTAATACAATAATAATGGTAAATTATCTCAAACGACAACTAGCCAAAAAACATTCCCATATGTATGGCACGTTACACCTTCCTTAGGTATTTATAATGCCCATTTTAACATTGCCTCAGTGAGTCATTTGTTATTGATTATTTTTCATACGTTATAATGCTATTGTTCTATTGTTGTCAAAAATTTGCTTCATAAGCGATGTTGAATGAAAGAGTGTATGAGAGGAAATTGTGAAGAATGGCAGAATGTCAGACGGGCCTGAGTGCTCAATTCTTAACCCTTTAAAAATAAAGATGTTCATTCATTCATTCATTCATTCATTCATTCATTCTAGGCTCTATTGGTTCCTATACTTCTACGAGGGACAAACAATGCATGTCTATGTATTTATGAACTGTCAATCAAAAGCTACTTATTTTTAACTCTTTTACCGGCTCAGTGGCGAAGGAGTTACAGATGCAGTTCGTATTTCGCATATCGCGTTCGAAACACAGCTACGGGCGATTTGGCAGCAGGCCGCCTTGCGTTGGTTTAAAAAAAATGGTATGGGTGCAAACTACAGAACGTAAACTTGCCCAGGAATCTCGAGCAGCCAAAAGATGCTGGGATTGACTGCTACGTCCTATAAGGCACATTCAAGTAACTTTTATCATAAGCTGGGCTTAAGCCGGATATCACTAGCCAAACAATAGCACTTTCAGTTCCAACGGTAGTTATTTTGCCACAAGGTGGACTCCAACATGATATAGAGTTATACATGGTGTATTTTTAATGACTGTGGATTTTATTGAAAATACTGCCGTTCCAAGTTTTGTATTCACCGTATGTGGAATACTGCTTTAATTTGTCTTATTTTCGGTAGAGTTTTCACATTACAGCTCTGTTCGCAAATGGTGTTGGAAATATCCACCACGGTTTAGTTGCAAGTATGGATACGTTTTCTCATGACGTCAAAGACTTTTCGCAGTTCGGGCAATGTAATGTTATTAATGTTGCTGACGATTGAAACCTGAAGTTCTGTTATTGCATGGGGATTGTTTTAGTACTCTTTTCCTTTAAGTACCGCCCAGAGGTAATAATCCAGGGGAATAAGATCTGGAGAACGTACAGACCACGAGAGATTATGCGATTTGCAAAAATGCCACCGTTAATAAACATATTTCCACCAACAAAACTCTTTTCTCAATAGTTAATACTATTGTAGCTGAGATCAATAAAATAAAACATCTGAATGTAGCAATAATTTTCTAATCTAACGTTTCAATGGCGCTTGAATTATGACGTATTACACGGTCAATACAAAACTTGGAACGGCAATATTTTCAAAAAGTCCACAGTCATTGAAAATACACCCTGTAGATAAGGATGCTTACTTTTCCTCGATCTTGTCCTTGGGGTCATTGAAGTCTGGGGACACTAAAAACGTCTCCCTGCTGCATATACTTTGGTCCGAGAGCTCTAGTGGCCACTGCTGGACATTGCTGAGTCGGTAGCGTAGGATGTTCAAGGCTGGCGTGTCGTAGTACATACATATAAATCTGGGGTAGCACCCATTCTGAGGATATAGTCAAGACAATGACAAACACTGGGCGGTTCGTATCCTCAATACAGCCATGTGGATAAGAAAAATTAATTCTTGGAATTTTATTAAAAAAAACAAAAAACAAACAAACATTAGAAACAGTGGAGTTTATATAACAAATACAATCACTGAACTATTAAAAAAACACAAAAAACTAGTAAGGAAGTATTATTAAGAAAATTACAAACACTAAGCAGTACGTAACATGAATTTTGACTGGAGTAAGAAAAGATAATTCTTGGAACTTTATATATATTTTAACCAAAAAAAAAAAAAAGAAACAACAAAAAACATTAGCAACAATTGAGTGTATATAATACATAAAATCATTGAAAGCTTGAAAACAAACGCAACAAATATAAAATCTAATGTGGCTGCATTTTAAAGCAAATTACCAACACTTGGCACTTCGTATCGTGAATTTAGATTGAGTTAAAAAAAAACTAACTAACTGTATAAAACATATTAACAATAGTGGAGTATATATAACAAATACAATAAACCGAAAGCTTGAAAACAAAAGAAACGAAAAACCAGTATGGCTGTATAACAAAGAGAAATACAAATACCCGGTCCTCACGAATAATTATATAATGCCATTTGTTTACCTGTGGCCTGACACCACCTTGCTCTTCTGTAAACACAGGTGAAAGGAGTCTCATGGCTGGTACTGCCGTAGGGTGTCAAGTATTTGGGTTTCACATATCCTAGGCACTATCCTAATAAAGTGGGTTGACCTCCTCCCCTTCCGATGCCCCATGTCTTTCCAAGACAATTTCCACGACAGTCTCAGATTATCTGGTAGCAATTTTATAGGAATGGTCGAATTCAGCACCCTTCCTCTTCTTCTTTCGCCCATTATTACCCCATCGGGATTTAGGCCTTCAACCAACTCACCCTCAAACATCCTATACATTGCTGCCCCATTCAGCTCCGCCCATGGCCTCTCAATATTATTCATGTCTGCTACTTTTTTTTCCTATTATCCGTGTGTGTTTAGGACTCCTCTATTCCTACTAATTTCCTACTGACTAAAAAAAGCTATCCTGCCAATTATATATATATATATATATATATATATATATATATATATATATATATATATATATATATATATATATATATATATATATATATATATGAAACCCACACCCAAATGATATGTATGAAACACACAGCCAAATTATATTACGTAACCTCCCCCCCCCCCCCCCACCCCCACCCCCGCCCTCGGGAAGGTAACCCGGCCAACAAATGCCCGCAGAAGTCGGATGTGTCCACCGAAAGGTTCAAATATCGCAGCACTGTGGTAAACAGGCAGCACAAGACAATTACGTCTAAAACAACATTCCGGGCGAACGCAGAAGAAGAAGAGGAAACCCATACCCCAATCATGTAAAAATGAGATCCATACCCCAATCATGTAAAAAATGAGACCCATACCTAAATAATACACATGAAACCCACATCCCAATGATATATGAAACCCACAACCCATGATATACATGAGACCAAGACCCCCAATATATATGAAACCCAGATCCCAATAAGGCCAGCAATAAAGATAGCGATGGAAATTATAACCATAGCAATAAGCCACATACGCACCTTAGTGTAGGAGAGGAAAGACAAAACAATACTAAGGCAAATAGTGTAAACCCCAGCGTAAAAGTGCACATATGCATGAAAGGTTGATGAACGTACCTGATAGGTTCCCCACAGTATCACCCTCAAGGCCACTCTCATTTCCGGGTTAAAAGTGACGCACTGAAGGACACCGAGGCTGGAATGATGAAGTGTGTTCTTGTGTATCTAGTATGGGAGACAAACGGAAGAAGTAAGTACGTTAGTCAGTCAGTCGTTCAGTTAGTTAGCGGCGGGAACGAGGAGTAGTAAGACTCTTCGCTGGCTGTTGAACGAGGGGACGGAGCACGTATGGGAATGTCTTGAGTGCAGTGATGTCGGTTCTTAACTCAACTCAACTAGTTAGTTAGTTAGTTAGCTATCTAGTTAGCTAGTTGGTTAGTTAGTTAGTTAGCTAGTTAGTTAGTTGGTGTGTTGGTTAGTCAGTTAGTTAGTAGTTAGTTAGTTATTTAATTACTTAATTAATTAGTTAGTTAGCTAGCTAGCTAGTTAGATAGTAGTTAGTTAGTTAATTAATTACTTAGTTATTGAGTAAGTAAATGAGTCAGTCACTCAGTAAAGCAGTCAGTCAGTCAGTCAGTAAGACAGCCAGTCAGTTAGACAGTCAGTCAGCTAGACAGTCAGTAAGTCAGTAAGACAGCCAGTCAGTCAGTCAGTAAGACAGCCAGTCAGTAAGACAGTCAGTCAGCTAGACAGTCAGTCAGTCAGTAAGACAGCCAGTCAGTCAGTCAGTCAGACAGTTAGACAGTCAGTAAGCCAGTCAGTTAGACAGTCAGTTAGACAGTCAGTCAGACAGTTAGACAGTCAGTCAGCCAGTCAGTTAGACAGTTAGACAGTCAGTAAGCCAGTCAGTTAGACAGTCAGTTAGACAGTCAGTCAGACAGTTAGACAGTCAGTCAGTCAGTCAGTTAGACAGTCAGTCAGTAAAAGATAGTTTTACACGCCGTAAGAAGCAGTGGGCACATGGTGCAGGATCCAGGTATTTACAGACCCCAGGCCAGGTGCTGGGTGATGTGCTCAGGATCTCGTCCTCAGACTTGACTCCCCGAGACATCCCCCCCCCCCCCCCGCAATCTTAGAATGGGTCGACCTTGGATGGATCCCAGGTCAATTGTGAAAATCCCCCTCGATAGAAATTCAAACCCATGGCCACCTGATCAGCAGGCAAGGGTCTACCACTACGCAACCGAGGCTCTCATTTATGAAATATAAATCCTTTATTCCAGATTTTTTGCCTGTTTGACATCTTATTTATGAGAGGGAGATGCCGTTCTCCTCTTTGATTTCATTATACAATTATGCCTTCCCCGTTAAACCTCAAGGAGGAGTTATATTAGGGTTCATCCCTGGCTCAGATTAATAATCCTGTGACCAAGTCCCACAAATAGAATAACAGTCTGAATTGTTTTAAAATAAGGGCTTGCGGATCCCCAGGCGCCACGTCCCTGTGTGTCCTTCGGATGACCGCCCCTGCTGGTGGCCCTGGCAAGATCAAGCACAGATACTATAGTGTTTTTTTGTTTTTGTTGCCTCAATATAAAATTCAATATCTCAGTAACCAATTGAGGGAAAATGATGAGATTTTGTATATAACCTTATAATTATGTCCACCCAACAAAAAATTTTTTGTTCTGGAGATTGTACAGCAGATTTCAATGTTTGGTTATATGCGGTATATATTTTTTTTCCCCCGCACTCATTCCATCATTTTAAGAGTATTACCGTTTCAACAAGACACACCCCCAAATTTTTTAAATTTGTCTGCGCTGTTTTGCTTTTGGCAGACTGAGGGAATTTATAGGGGGTAGGTTCAGAGGTGTCGTCAAGCTGTGGGTTCTTTCATGAAACGTGATTATATAAATAAACTAGCTGGCTCGGCCCGGCTCCTGACGGGGATCTATGTATGTATGTATGTATGTATGTATGTATGTATGTATGTATGTATGTATGTATGTATGTATGTATGCATGCATGCATGCATGCATGCATGCATGCATGCATGCATGCATGCATGCATGCATGTATGTATGTATGTATGTATGTATGTATGTATGTATGTATGTATGTATGTATGTATGTATGTATGTATGTATGTATGTATGTATGTATGTATGTATGTATGTATGTATGTATGTATGTATGTATGTATGTATGTATGTATGTATGTATGTATGTATGTATGTATGTATGTATGTATGTATGTATGTATGTATGTATGTATGTATCTATCTGCCTGCCTGCCCGTCCGTCTCTCTCTCCGTCTCTCCCTCCCTATCTATCTATCTATCAATCTATCTATCTATCTATCTATCTATCTATCTATCTATCTATCTATCTATCTATCTATCTATCTATCTATCTATCTATCTATCTATCTATCTATCTATCTATCTGGCTAGCTGACTATCTATCTATCTATCTATCTATCTATCTATCTATCTATCTATCTATCTATCTATCTATCTATCTATCTATCTATCTATCTATCTATCTATCTATCTATCTATCTGGCTAGCTGACTATCAATCTATCTATCTATCTATATATCTATCTATCTATCTATCTATCTATCTATCTATCTATCTATCTATCTATCTATCTATCTATCTATCTATCTATCTATCTATCTGGCTAGCTGACTATCTATCTATCTATCTATCTATCTATCTATCTATCTATCTATCTATCTATCTATCTATCTATCTATCTATCTATCTATCTATCTATCTGGCTAGCTGACTATCAATCTATCTATCTATCTATCTATCTATCTATCTATCTATCTATCTATCTATCTATCTATCTATCTATCTATCTAATCTACCTGCCTGCCTGACTGCCTGCCGGCCGGCCGGCCGACCGACCGACCGACCGACCTACCCACCGACCGACTCATCCACCCAGTCAGCCAGCCATCCACCCACCCACCTACCTTTCTGCCTACCTACCTACCTACATACCTACCTTCCTACCTTTCTGTCTGTCTGTCTGTCTGTCTGTCCGCGCTATTAGATATTGATAAAAGTTACTGGAAAAAACGTCAGGACCATGTGTTGAAAGAGGAAGAGGACTATTGGAGAAGGGATGGATTGAATTTTATGCAACCGAGAGCAATCATCAACCTACTGGAATCGTCCGACACAGATTAAGGTATGAGCAGATCGCAGACCTTAATCTACGTACACACTTACTGGGATATTTTGCTCCAACTATTCAGACGAATTGCAGGCCCTAAACATTACAGCATCAGCATCAGCTGAAGAAACAAGAAGGCAATGAAAAATAAGGTAAGAAATATATTCCTTCTACGTTCCTGTTAATTTACAAATTATTTACCCCGTGCCTCTGTAAATTCTCTGTCTTTACTAATATTACACATTGCACCCCTCTCGGGATTCTCCAAGGTGAAGTGGTCAAGCCGTCTGACTCGGGCTCCGAAGGTTGTATGTTCGATTCCGGGCCGCAGTCCTTCATTTCACGAGTGCATTTTTTCGGAGACTCCCGAGGGTCGTCGCTGGAGCTACGGAGTTCGTGCTTTGTGCGACGCTTTCCGCGCTGCGGAAAGAAACTGAGCCATATGGGATAAACACCCGGTGCAATGCAGCCGACCCTGTCGATTTTAAGCTAATTCTTTCATTGCACCCACTCTCATACGAATCCGGATACGCCTTTGTGTGTCAACAGAATTGACATGTCTCACATTACCGTAAAAATAACTTCGTTAGCGAGAAATCACTAGTTGTTCAGCAAAAGATCAAAGGAATGTCGCCGCTTTCAATGATTTAAGTTGTTTTTGGACCTTTCAAAGACATATTCCTTGGGTGGGGGTAAATATATACGGCTGGAAAAATTTCATAACGATGCAACAGACAGTTTTCAAAATAATTGATCGTGAATGACGGCATTAATTTCCGGACAGACTATAAAATTACACTTTGACATTACCCAAAAGATCAAGAACCCACGCGAGGTCATATTTTAGATATGATCCCTAAAAGTATAATCCCTTTCAAATTAATATACGAAATGTGACCGATTAGGTTACTGGATTATTAATCTGAGGCTGAGATTGGCACTAATTATAACTTCTCTGCTGAAGTTGAACAGGCAACAGAATTTGAATTTGTGGTTTCGCTTTGTTTACTACATCTACACGGGTTGTTTGAATCCTTCATTCTTGACAGCCGTGTTTAAATGTAAGCATAATTGAATTACCTCCCTTTCACGCCAATAAACATGAATTGTAACTCGTGTCATGTCTCGTTATTATCCCACAATCTAACCTATTAATATGCACTCGTGTGATTTAATCGAATGTTCTGGTAAAACGGAACATTCACGAATCCTCTTCTTCTGCGTGCCTCTTTGGATGGGAGTGCTACACAACTGGTTATACACCTCAGAGCTCAGTGTACTCGACATCGGCGTGCATTTGTGTCAGCGTTACTTCCTCGAGACAGATTCCATCCGAGGTAACGGCTTTACCCGTAAGTTTACTTTCCCTATCAATCTTACCAGGGCAGTTGAATTTCGGTCCACTCTTTGCGACTTCCAACTGCCGTGGGATGTTTAACTTGCATAATTTGCGCCGAAATCCGTGTATAATACGCACTATCAGTATTGACGAGTTTATTGTATTAAATATTTGGTAACAATTAAAACTATAGTGAGAAAAAGAACAATGACATTATCAGCGCAGCTCTATAGCGATTATACTAACGCACCCGCAGAAAGCTACACTTCTTTTTTATTTTTTTTTGTTGGTTTAAATTAAAATATCTTTAATTGTTCCCCCCATGATTATCTACATCGTTACCTCTACACCGGTCAGTTGAACTCAAATGTTGACTTCTCGTCCTTGACTTTGGGACGTGCATTACAAGTACCTCTGAAGTCGGGGTGGGCGCCCCTGGTGGCAAGGGACACGGGTAATAGAGACAGCTAATTCACATGTAAAATTCAGTCCAGTGCACTATAAGTAGTATCCCGTGTATGGACTACGCTTGAGTTTAAACTGGGCTAACTGGGGTGGGGGAATACCTAAATAGATGTATGATTCCGCCTTTTGAAGAGAGGTTTCGTCAACCATGAACAAGCCATACAACATTACGTTAGAAAAAATTAACACTGTCGGAGACGTCACGATAGAAAGAGCAATGACAACACAATTTCTAGATGTACTCTATAAATAATATAATAAATATTTATCATAATTGCTACAACCTGTCTACTCATTTAAACTTATTACATTATCTTGCTTAACTCAATAAACATAATAGATGTGGCGTTTGTGCCAGCGTGCCCGAAATGCTTTTCTAGAATATGAATAAGTCACATTACACGGCAGCCAATCAAATATCGACACGTAACTAGGTTAGGGGCAGTTAATAATTCTGTGATGTAGCTCACCAGATCTTAATTGTGTCCCTTGAAAAAAGAAATTATTTATGATCGCATTGCCTTTTCCGCGCCACGCCAGACTGAACAAAAAGCGGTATTGGTTAGCACTTGTAAAAACAGGAAGTGTGGAAATCAAATAAAGGAAAAGGAATCGGCATACCATCATCATCATCATCATCATCATCATCATCATCATCATCATCATCATCATCATCATCATCATCATCTTTATCATCATCATCATCATCATCATCGCCATCATGAATGTACTCTTCGGATCCCATCGACTTCTTCTCTCACCTCTCCAAACGCAGGTCCACTTGGGTTCCCAAACCAGGGGCATCTAAATCCCTGGACCTGTATATATATATATATATATATTTATATACACATTAAAAAAAACACACTCTTCGATATCATCATCATCATCATCAAGTGCCGTGCCGGCTGGCGTAGGCGTTCATGGCTCTCCATAGATCTCGGTTTTTGGTTTTCTGGATCAACTCTGCTGCTGATATTCCTCCATGCCACCGTCTCAATCCATCCAGCATCACTTCTCTTGGTCTACCTCTGCCTCTCTTCCCCTCGATCCTTCCAGTTGTTACGATGTTCTCCAATGCCTCTCTTCTCATCACATGACCGAAGAAAGCTGTTTGTCTCTGTCTTATTATTGTATATAATGTTCTAGTTTCATTAGCCTGTTTCAGGCAGTCGTCGTTAGTTACTCTGGCAGTCCAAGGAATTCGCAACATTCGTCTCAGGAACCACATCTCTGTTGCTTCTAATTTCTTCTTAATTTGTTCATTTACATTCCAAGATTCACTGCCATACAGCAAAACTGGTTCTACATAGCATTTCAGCACTCTCTTTCTTACATTCAGCGATAGTGACTTATTGCATAAGATACTCTTCATTTTCTGAAATGCGGCTTTTGCCTGCCCTATTCTGCTCCTAATCTCTGTTGTACATCTTCCATCTGATGTTATAAATGCCCCTAGGTATCTAAAATTATCAACTTGGTTAAGGATTTTCCCTTCTATTTCTATGTCACATTTTGGTGTCACCATTTTCTTTGATATTACCATTGTACTGTTTTCTTGATATTCAAGGAGAGTCCTTTCCTTGCACTCTCTGTTACTACAACGTCTAATAATTGTTGTAGGTCTGTTGAATTATCCGCCACCAATACTGTGTCATCTGCATAGCGTATATTATTTATATTATAACCTCCAACTAGTATTCCTGGCATCTCTTTGATCTCTCTCATTATTACTTCGCTATACAGGGAGAAAGATCTGGTGACAAGACACACCCTTGTCGTACTCCTAGCTTTATCTGTTCGTAACTACCCTCTTTATTTCCCATTTTAATTGCTGCTACTTGGTTCCAGTAAACATTCTTTATTATTCTTAAATCTTTTCCATCAATGTTGATATCTTCCAACATTTTAATCAGTTCATCATGTTTTACTTTATCAAATGCCTTAGTATAATCTATGAAGCACAAATATATGTCTCTCTGTTTCTCTATTGACCTTTCTATTAGTGTCCGTAATGTATAAATTGCATTGTTTGTGCCCTTTCCTTCCACAAATCCATACTGTTCTTCACTAATTTCCATTTTTATTTTCTTATTGGTTCTTCTCATTATGATTCTGAGTAGAAGCTTAGTGATATGGTTTATAAGGTTAATTGTACGAAAATCTTCACAATCAATTGCTCCTGGTCATTTTGGTATAGCTATAAATACAGATTTCAGCATATCACTGGGTAAATATCCACTGCTGTAAATATCATTCAACATTTTGGTTAATATATCTACTCCAAATTCTCCCAATACTTCTAATTCTTCTATTGTGATTTCATCTGGCCCAGCTGTTTTTCCTTTCTTCATACGTTTCATAGCGTCAGCGACTTCTTCTTTCATAATAGGTGGACCTTCTAAGTTACTATCTTCTGTTAATTCTTCCCTTTCTCCTTCATATAATTCTCTTATATACTCATTCCACCTCTTCATTATAGCATCTTCCTCTAATATTATCTTTCCTGTTTTTGATTTCAAACACCCCGTATTTATTCTTATTTTTCTTCCTGTAAGCTCACTGATTTGTCTGTGCATATTATTTGTATCTTTAATGGAATTTAATTCAATTTTTTTGCATTGCTCGTTTAACCAACTTTCTTTAGCCTTCCCACATTTATATTTTATTTCTTTATTTATCTTAGCGTATTCTTGCTTGTCATTTTTACTCTGTTTTCTTTTGTCCATCAGTTTTAAGATTTCTTCATTCATCCATTTTTTCTTAGCTATTTTGCCTCTCTCCGGTAGTACTTCTTTGCTAGTTTGATGAATGGAGTCCCTTAACATTTCCCATTGTTCATCTATACTCTTTATTTTAGTTATTGCATTGTACCTATTTTTCACAGTCACTCTGTATTGTTCTTGCATTTCTTTATCTATTTTCAGAACCTCTTATGTTCTTAACCATTTTTTCCCTCTCTTTAATCTTACTTTTATTTGTCCACATAGTGGTACATGATCACTATTATAGTCAGCACCAGGCATTGTCTTTACATTAATTAAAGCATTTCTAAATCTTTTATTAATTAGTATGTAGTCAATTTGGTTGCGTATTTTCTTATCGGGGCTTATCCATGTGTACAGTCGTCTTTTATGGTGCTTAAACCATGTGTTTCCAATTATCATATCATTGATATTTGCCCATTCTATTAGCTTTTCCCCTCTTTCATTTCTTGTACATCCTCCATTTTTCCCTTTCCTATTTTTGCATTAAAATCACCAAGTATTATCTTTATTTCTTGTGATCCAATTTGAGCCATCGCCATTTCTATTTCGTCGTAAAAGTGTTGTATTTCTTCCTCACTACTGCTTGCTGTTGGTGCATATATTTGTATAATATTTATGTCTATTGGTTTGCCTTTGATTTTTACCATAATAACTCTATCTGAAATACACCAGTATCCATTAATTGACTTGGCTGTTTTTTCGTCTAATATTATTCCTACACCTTTTTCATGTGTATCCCCTCCAGAATAAATTATTGTGTGATTGTCAGCTATAATTTTGCCCGATCCCTTCCATCTCATCTCACTAACGCCTAGTATATTCATTTTCATGCTATCCATCTCTCTTAGAACATTGGTCAACTTTCCTAGCTCATTTAATGTCCTAACATTCCATGTTCCTACTCTAAATTTATTTATTTTAGTTAAGATTTTGCCATCAGTAGCTGGATGACGGTCTGGTGTCACCTGTGGCTCATGACTGTCCCTACCGGACGAGGATGCCCTAAGACAGCCATTAACGTCCTTCACTAACTTTGATATATGTTTTGCCATGAAGTCTTGGGAAGATAATGTGGTGGTTTCCCCTTGCCTTCCACATTCACATGGTGGTCTTTTTCCCTCTGCCTTTGACAGCCATTTCCGACTGTAAGGACAAGTGAGTGCCCTGCTCTGCTCAGCTGCAGAGTTGTCCACTTATTCCGGTGGATACTCGGTCCCCAGAGCTGTGTTAGCCACACCGTAGGTGTGTTTCCATCCTCTACCGCGGTTTTCGATATACAACAATTAAAATTCAAGTCCACTACGACAATCCAACCTTTAAGCGGAGGAACAACGGGCACTCACACAAGTTGAAACGTCGTGAGGACATATTTATCAAGCCTACCGATAGGGGAGGGGCGCTAGTATATACAGGAAAGCAACAAGCAACTTAGGGATGCAACCTTCTACAGGCCACGGGCAGAAGATGGGACGGTCACCAACAACACCCAGGTCAAAAGCGTGACCCACAGTTGGTATCCCCCTAACAACTATTCCAGAGCGAACTCCATGGAAAGATGAGCATAGACTATCGTTACAAATCCAGACAAAAGTGAGAGGAATATTTGACAAGGAAGAACAGAACAGTGTGCAGCGCAGAACAGCCACTCTCAGCTTCCTTGATGAAGAATACCCACAGGACCTCTGGATCCGAGTCTACACAGATGGGTCAGCACAAAATGCTGTTCGAAATGGAGGAGCGGGAGTGTACATAGAATACCCAAATAATACTAGGGACACAGCCAGAGTACCGACAGGAAAGTACTGCCATAACTATGATGCCGAAATTGAGGCAATCAAGATAGCAACAGAGAAATTACTAAATAACAGCAATGGTACACAACCTGTGGTGCTACTAACAGATGCAAAATCAGTACTCGAGGCGCTCCTCTCTGGGAAATTGCCAGTACTAAGGACACTACTTTCGGAACTTAGCAGTCAGCATAAAGTCACCATACAATAGATACCATCCCACTGTGGAGTACCCGGAAACGACAGAGCTGATCAATTGGCTAAGGAAGGAGCCAAAGAAGAACAGCCTGATGTGCCCGTTACATACCACCAAAAGAAAACAATGATCAAATCAGTCAGAAAGCCACCAAAACCTGCTCAAGATGACTACCACTTTATGGACAGACCAGAACAAGTCATTATTCTGCGCCTCAGAACAGGACACAATAGATTACGCAACCACATGTATACAAAATTCAAGATTGGTGAAACAGCCATGTGCACATGTGGATTGGCGTCGCAGACAGCAGAGCACATACTCCAAGACTGCCCAAAATATAACATATCTAGGCAAACCTTCTGGCCTAGAGAGACGACAGTGGAAGATAAACTCTATGGACCACTGTGTGAACTGGAAAAAAAACAGTTCAATTCATGCAAGAGACGACATTGCAGATATAGACATATTTCAAGCGAACGAAAGAAGAAGAAGAAGAAAAGCGTGACGAACGCCATCATCAAGCAAGGCCTTCCGCCCAGCTCTTCCACCTCACTGTTCATCCACGATAGTTGTTTGAGAAAATTCGCCTTTTATATGCTGCCTAAGATACACAAGCCAAACAACCCAGGCAGATCTATTGTCTCGGCCTGCTCTTGTCCTACTGAACGGATTTTAGAGTTCCTATACAGCATATTTCAGCCTTTGGTTGCTAGTCTCCCCTCGTATATCAAGGACACCAACCACGCTATCTCTACTTTTGACTCCATCAGCTTCAAATCCCCTTCTCAGTACTACATTTTCACTTTAGATGTGACTTCATTCTATATATCTATTCCTCACTCTGACGGCCTTAAAGCCTTGGCATATTTCTTAGACAAAAGGCACGGACCAGCATTGCCACCGGACCATTGCTACGTCTCTCAGAGCTAGTCTTTAACCTCAATTCATTTGAGTTTAATGGGGTCTATTTCGACCAGATTAGCGGGGTGGCCATGGGGACTAAGATGGGTCCGAATTATGCCTGCCTCTTCATGGGCTATCTGGAGCACCAGGTATGGAGTCAATACTGAGAGAGAAGACCAGAAGAACTTTCAGTGAGATAGCGGTGGGAACGATTAGTAGTATGGCTCTTCGCTGGCTGTTGAACGAGAGGACGGAGCGCGACTGGGAATGTCCTCAGTGCAGTGATGTCGGTTCTTAGCTCAATTTAACTCAACTCTTCCTTTCATTTTCTTCTGTGCCACTCATCCAACCAAATCATCGTTGTTCCTTTGATCGTCTTCCGCGACACTCATCCAACCATTTCAGCGTTGTCTTCCTTTGATCTTCTTATGTGCCACGCGTCCAAATCATTCAGCCTTTTCTTCAACTGATCTTGTTCTGCGCCACGCATCCAACCAATTCAGCCTGAATAAAAACACACACTATAACTGGGAAGCTTTACAAAATGAAAACCACACAGAGATACAGGCGACCGTTTCGAACAAAATCGTTTTCAAGGAACAAGAAATTAAAAAAAAAAAGAAAGAAATGAATCAGTTGTTAAAAAGTTACAGCAAAAGAACATTTATCTCCACATCCCAAAATGAGTCGCAGCAACCTAGAGGTTTATCAACCAAGAGGGTTCTCGAGCTAGTTTATTTTCATAAAAGATTTTCTGCGAACGGAGTCTGTTCAAATAGTACCTACAGGAGTCCGCTGTAGGATTCCACTACAGGCGATTCTGATCATCAGATTTAGTCCCCCTTTCTCAGAATGTTTCGACCCCTTATCTTTTCAAGTCTCTACGGGCCCCATCCAGGGCTTTTCTCTTGCGTGTGAGTTCGCAACTGGCCTTCCAGTTTCTTGGCGTTCGAATAGTTTTTCCACTTAACTCACACTTCGCTTTTTTGAGACAATAAAGGTTTCCGGATTTTCAATTAGACAATGTTTGCTATCGCTTCTGTTAGAGACATGTTGGATTTTGTTCATTCTGTTAGAGACATGTTGAATTTCGTTCATTCTGTTAGAGACATGTTGGATTTTGTTCATTCTGTTAGAGACATGTTGGAATTTGTTCACTTCTGCTTCTGTTAAAGACATGTTGGAATTTTTTCACTTCTGTTTCTGTTAGAGAAATGTTGTTACAAAAATACAAAAGTAGATTATACATTCTATGAATGTCGATAAGAAGAGAAGATTCCCAACAAAAGTAGATTCTACATTCTTTGAATTTTGATCTGAAGGAGACAATTCCAAAAGAAGTAGATGTTACATTCTCTAGATTTAGATCAGAACGAGGAATCGTTATTAAATACTGTGCACGAAGAAGAAGAAGAAGAAGAAGAAGCAGAAGAAGAAGAAGAAGAAGAAGAAGAAGAAGAGGAGGAGGAGGAGGAGGAGGAGGAGAATGAGGAGGAGGAGAGGGGCAGAAGGAGAATCAGAAGATGTTCTAAATCATAACATCATGTTTATCACTCTCTTGTTCTTCTCAACTGTTATGTTGAATTAAAATCAGAGTACTTTATCAACCAACTGCCCTAATGTACTTGAATTCACTGCAACTATTTACCACCAGACACTGAACTCCTTGCTACAAGACACTGAAGTATTTGCTACCAGACACTGAACTATTCACACCCGGACAATGAACTATTCGTTACCAGACACTGAACTATCAGACATTGAACTACTTGCTTCACGAAACTGAAGTATTTGCTACCAGACACTGTACTATTCGCTACCAGACACTGAACTATTCGCTACCAGACACTGAACTAATTGCTACCAGACACTGAACTATTCGCTACCAGATACTGAACTAATTGCTACCAGACACTGAACTATTTGCTACCAGACACTGAACTATTTGCTACCAGACACTGAACTATTTGCTACCAGACACTGAACTATTTGCTACCAGACACTGAACTATTTGCTACCAGACACTGAACTATTCGCTACCAGACACTGAACTAATTGCTACCAGACACTGAACTATTCGCTACCAGACACTGAACTAATTGCTACCAGACACTGAACTATTTGCTACCAGACACTGAACTATTTGCTACCAGACACTGAACTATTTGCTACCAGACACTGAACTATTCGCTACCAGACACTGAACTATTCGCTAACAGACACTGAACTATGTGCTACCAGACACTGAACTATTCGCTACCAGACACTGAACTATTCGCTACCAGACACTGAACTATTTGCTACCAGACACTGAACTATTTGCTACCAGACACTGAACTATTTGCTACCAGACACTGAACTATTTGCTACCAGACACTGAACTAATTGCTACCAGACACTGAACTATTTGCTACCAGACACTGAACTATTCGCTACCAGACACTGAACTATTCGCTACCAGACACTGAACTATTTGCTACCAGACACTGAACTATTTGCTACCAGACACTGAACTATTCGCTACCAGACACTGAACTATTCGCTACCAGACACTGAACTATTCGCTACCAGACACTGAACTATTCGCTACCAGACACTGAACTATTCGCTACCAGACACTGAACTAATTGCTACCAGACACTGAACTAATTGCTAACAGACACTGAACTATTCGCTAACAGACACTGAACTAATTGTTACCAGACACTGAACTAATTGCTACCAGACACTGAACTATTCGGTACCGGACACTGAACTAATTGCTACCAGACACTGAACTATTTGCTACCGGACACTGACCTACAACTTTAGACCCACCTTGAGAATGGTGTGTGTTTTGTCGTGCTTGCGAATGTCCCAGCTGCCAATGACGTCTTCATCAAAGTCGCAAGGAAATCCCGTGGAGTTGAGGCACTGCTGACAGGTCTGCATGCACTGCTTCTCCAGGCAGTCGCCGTCGTTGCTGACGCTGTGTGAGAGATATATGGTACCTAGAAACATGTGACAATTCATCCATTCATTCAATGTTTGTCTATGAAGTAATGGCTACACGCTCGTTGGGCAATTACACCCTAAAAATAAGACACAAGAGTCTTTTAAAAAGAAACCATTCATTCATTCATTCATTCATTCATTCATTCATTCATTCATTCACTCATTCACTAATTGCCTTTCCTAATCTTGAAATCTGGTCGACAGAGTACCACCGCTTCGCTTATAAAAAACAAAAAAAAAGTCAAGGAACGCTTTGAAACAAACATTGTTGAAATATGATTTTGCAGAAGAATGCAAATTTACTCAGTTTAACAGTAACCACATTAGCAGTAATAAAGCTAACAATATGAAAGTTAACAAAGTTAAAAGACAAGCGGATCGATTTCATGGCACCGGGTTTTATCCCATGCATGTTGGCCTCTCTCCGCAGGTCGCCTATTCGCCCGCTGAGAGTCACGCACAAAGCGCGAACTCCGCAACTCCAGCAACGACAACTAGCGGTCTCAAATAAACAGTGCATTCGTGAACCGAATGACTACGTCTAGAAACAATTCCAAAATCTTATGAGCGCGAGGCAGACGGTTTAACAACTTCGCCACAGTAACCTCCGGAATCCCCGCTTCATTAAAACAAAAATAAGTGTTTACATCCAGGTAAGTACCTATATGCAATCAATTATTGATTTGCAGGGGCAACAACACATTGTTCTGTTCTCTTGATGTCGCAGCGCTAGAGCTCGCTAAAGGGGCATTGGCTTGTGGTAATCTTAATGTACGACCAAACCGTTTACATGGACAGATAAACAGACGGATACACAAACGGAAGGACAGGGCTGCAGATGGACTGTCGGGGGACGGGCTGAGAGGGCAGACGGGTGGGCGGGGGTGAAGAGGGAGGGCGGGCAGACGAATTGACAGACTGACAGACAAAACGACAGGCAGGCAGACAGGAAGAGAGGGATGTTGGGAGGAAGGCAGGCAGGTAGATAGGTGGTGGGTAGGTAGGCTGACAGGTGGGTAGGTAGGCTGACAGGTGGGTAGGTAGACTGACAGGTGGGTAGGTAGGCAGACAGGTGGGTAGGTAGGCAGACAGGTGGGTAGGTAGGCTGACAGGTGGGTAGGTAGCAGGTAGGCAGTCAATGTTAGTTTACTAGTCTGCCATTACTTTCTGAACTGCCGACGCTTCATATAATCGAAATCACGGCACCGAGGCCTGCTGTCTAACACTCCGCAGCTGATTTCGAACGCTCGACTCGTTATGTAAGTGAATTAAGCAACTGCGCGTCTCATAGACAGACAGACTGTAAGACAGACAGACGGACAGACACTAAGACAGAGAGACAGTAAGACAAACAGTAAGACAAACAGCAATACAGACAGTAAGACAGACAGTAAGACAGTAAGATGGACAGACAGTAAAACAGACAGACAGTAAGACAGTAAGATGGACAGACAGTAAAACAGACAGACAGTAAGACAGGCAGTAAGACAAACAGACAGTAAAACATACAGACAGTAGGACAGACAGTAAGACAGATAGTAAAACAAGCAGACATAATAACAGATAGTAAGACAGACAGTAAGATAGACAGACAGTAAAACAGACAGACGGTAAGACAGACAGTAAGAAAGACAGACAGACTGACATACAGACAGAAGGGACAGCCCTTGTATGAAGAAATAACACAGCTAACCCAGATCAGTTAAAAAAACCGACACAAACCTGCAAGTTGAGAGCTCGTCGCTGCACGGGATAGAGATAATTCGCTTCTCGACTCTCTGGAACACCACATACGACGTGGAGTAGCTCAGCTTGATGCCGGCTCCGGTCAGATCAAACCGGCGGTAGCATTCCCAGTCCAGGTACATCACAATGGAAATGACCTGCATGTCACATGACATATTTATAGTGAAAATGTGACGCGGACATAATTAGAGGGAAAATGTGACATGGGCATAATTAGAGGGGAAATGTGACATAGATATAATTAGAAGGAAAATGCGACACGGACATAATTAGAAGGAAAATGTGACATGGACATAATTAGAAGGAAAATGTGACATAGATATAATTAGAAGGAAAATGCGACATGGACATAATTAGAAGGAAAATGTGACATGAACATAATTAGAAGGAAAATGTGACATGGACATAAAGAGGTGAAACTGTTGACATGGACAAATGAAGAAGGAAAATAGTGAACATACATTATAATTAGAAGGAAAATGTGACATGGACATGAGGGAAAATGTGACATGCTGATATAATTAGAAGAAAGAATGTGAACATGGGCATAATTAGAAAGGAAAATAGTGACATGGACCATAATTAGAATGGAAAATGGTGACATCGACATAATTAGAAGGAACATGTGACATGGACAGTAATGAGAACGAAAATGCGACATAGATATAATTAGAAGGAAAATGCGACACGGACATAATTAGAAGGAAAATGTGACATGGACATAATTAGCAGGAAAATGTGACAGATATAATTAGAAGGAAAATGTGACATACATATAATTATAAGGAAAATGTGACATGGACATAATTAGAGGGAAAATGTGACATGGATATAGTTAGAAGAAGAATGTGACATGGACATAATTAGAAGAAAATGTGACATGGACATAATTAGAAGGAAAGTGTGACATGGACATCATTAGAAGGAAATTATGACCTAGACATAATTAGAAGGAAAATGTGACATCGACATAATTAGAAGGAACATGTGACATGGACATAATGAGAACGAAAATGCGACATGGACATAATTAGAAGGAAAATGTGACATAGACATAGTTAGAAGGTAAAATGTGACAGGGTCATAATTAGAAGGAAAATGTGACATGGACATAATTAGAAGGAAAATGTGACATGGACATAATTAGAAGGAATATGTGACATAGACATAATTAGAAGGAAAATGTGACATGGACATAGTTAGAAGGAAAATGTGACATGGACATAATTAGAAGCAATATGTGACATAGTCATAATTAGAAGGAAAATGTGACATAGACATAATTAGAAGTAAAATGTGACATAGATATAATTAGAAGGAAAATGTGACATAGATATAATTAGAAGGAAAATGCGACATGGACATAATTAGAAGGAAAATGTGACATGGACATAATTAGAAGGAAAATGTGACATGGACATAATTAGAAGGAACATGTGACATAGATATAATTAGAAGGAAAATGTGACATGGACATAATTAGAAGGAAAATGTGACATAGATATAATTAGAAGGAAAATGTGACATAGATATAATTAGAAGGAACATGTGACATAGATATAATTAGAAGGAAAATGTGACATGGACATAATTAGAAGGAAAATGTGACATGGACATAATTAGAAGGAAAATGCGACATGGACATAATTAGAAGGAACATGTGACATGGAAATAATTAGAAGGAAAATGTGAGATAGACATAATTAGAAGGAAAATGTGACATAGATATAATTAGAAGGAAAATGTTACATGGACATAATTAGAAGGAAAATGTGACATGGACATAATTAGAAGGAAAATGCGACATGGACATAATTAGAAGGAAAATGTGACATGGACATAATTAGAAGGAACATGTGACATGGATATAATTAGAAAGAAAATGTGACATGGACATAATTAGAAGGAAAATGTGACATAGATATAATTAGAAGGAAAATGTGACATGGACATAATTAGAATGAAAATGTGACATGGACATAATTAGAAGGAAAATGCGACATGGACACAATTAGAAGGAAAATGTGAAATAGACATAATTAGAAGGAAAATGTGACATAGATATAATTAGAAAGAAAATGTTACATGGACATCATTAGAAGGAAAATGTGACATAGACATAATTAGAAAGAAAATGTGACATGGACATAATTAGAAGGAAAATGTGACATAGACATAATTAGAAGGAAAATGGGATATGAACATAATCAGAACGAGACATGGAAATGTGTTACAAATACGTGCCTGGTTTACCTATTGCAGTCGCCCTTGTACTACAGGATTGTACCAGATAAGCAAATATTAAAAATAACTGAAAGGCAAGACTGTCGACATAATTGCACCGGGTTTTATCCCATAAGGCTCGGACTTTTTCCACAGGGGGGCCTGTCGAAAGCGCGCACCCCAGGAGTCTCCGTGAAAATTGCACTCGTGAACCGAACGTCGTGGCCTGGAATCGAACCCACAACCTTCAAAGCGCGAAGAGACTCTATAGAAACCACTATACATGTATAGGGTGCATTTTCAATGACTGTGCAGTGTTTGAAAATATTGCCGGTCTAAGTTTTGTATTCACCCTCTCTAAAGTTCATGTAACATAATAGGTAAATACAAAACTTGGACCGACACTATTTTCAAACACTGCACAGTCATTAAAAATACACCCTGTAGTAAGTAAACCGAGGTAGCGCAGTGGATAGCACTCTTGCTTGCGGTCCGGGTAGTCATGTGTTCAAATCCTCATTGAAACGAAGGTATTGTTTTGTTAATTTGCCTGGACTCCCTGGTCGACGCAGCCTAAGATAGGGACTAGGAAATGTTGTGGGAAGCAAAGGCGGACGAATTTTTTTGTTTGCGATCGCTCGCTTTGAACCCAGGCATGGTCCATACAATGAACAGGACCTGCGACATTTAGTAGACGCGGTTGTTGCACACAGTGAACAACTAGGGTTAGAATTGAATTGTAAGAAGACACAGATTATGGTCGTCACTGGGAAGAAGGAAATACCACAATGTAATATACAAGTAAATGGGAATAATATTAAATAAGTGAATCGGTACAATTATCTCGGAACAGTTATAACATTTTATGGGAGATGCGTTGAAGAGATTAGAACAAGAATCGCCTTGGCGAAAGTAGCCTTTTGCAAGATGAAAAACATACTGACCAATAAAAAGATATAAATTAAAACGAGAAAAAAAGTGTTGAAATGCTACATAGAACCTGTACTTTTGTATGTATGTGAAGCGTGGACAATGAGCAGTCAAGCTGAAAAACATCTGATGGCTGTGGAAATGTGGTTTCTGAGGAAAATGCAAAGAATACCATGGACAGCCAGAAAAACCAAAGAACAAGTCCTTCAAGAAACAAATGATGATCATAAACTGATTAGTCATTAGACGTAGACAGTCACAATTTTTGCGTACGTTATGAGAAGAAATGAATTGGAGAACTTGGTGACGACTGGCAAGATCGAAGGGAAGAGATTAAGAGGAAGACCGAGAAGTAAATACCTGGATGACTTGGCCACTTGGCATGGTCAAGATAGGAACACGGAGATGATCCATGACTCTGGTGATCGAGTGAGATGGCAGAACATGACCGCCCACGCTTATCGGCATGGCACATGATGGATGGATATTCTATACACGTGCTACCACTTCTAATGCACTGGACTGATCTTTTGCGCATGGGTTAGCGTTCCCTATTACCATTATCCCTCGCCATCAGGCGAGCCCACTCCGACTTCTGAGTTACTTGTAATTTACATCCCCAAGTCAAGGACGAGAAAGTCAACATTTTTATACAACTGACCGGTGTAGGGGTTGAAACCGCTACTTCGGCACGATACTGACCATATCCTCTACGGAATGATGATTGGTCTATAAAAAAGATGGGGCTAGCACCACACGCCCAGTACCCATAAAGGGGTACAAAAGTCTCCTTTACTTAAAAAAAACAAGACCTGTAAAAGTCTCCTTTACTTAAAAACAAGGCATGTAAAAGTCTCCTTTACATTAAAGACAAGGCATGTAAAAGCCTCCTTTACTTTAAAAACAAGGTATGTAAAAGTCTTCTTTACTTTAAAAACAAGGCCTATAAAAGTATCCTTTACTTTAAAACAAGGCATGTAAAAGTCTCCTTTACTTAAAAAAAAACCTGTAAAAGTCTCCTTTACTTTAAAAACAAAAGACCTGTAAAACTCTCCTTTACTTTAAAACAAGGCATGTAAAAGTCTCCTGTACATTAAAAACAAGGCATGTAAAAATCTCCTTTACTTTAAAAGAAGGCGTGTAAAAGTCTCCTTTACTTTAAAAACAAGGCGTGTAAATGCCTTCTTTACTTTAAAAACAAGGCCTGTAAAAGTCTCCTTTACAAACAACGTCCCGACTCAGCCGCCTGCCTCGGATCATGTGATGTTACAACGACACAATTTGTAGGCCTGCATGCACGAGAAATAGGCTGCCAGTCTTTCCCTCACTCAGAGCCCAGCCCTCGCCCGGCCGGCCTCGTGACATTATCAGCGTCGTTACCTATCATGCTCGTTAACGTGGTCGCCGTCCTGTATTTTATTTACTACTTAACTGAAGAAGAGATGGACTCCGGAATGAAGACCTGTTGCCCTTCTAAATGCTCTGACTGTTGCCTTAAATTGAGCGTTGATGTTTCTATGAAGATATCCCTAGTCGCCGCATTATGTGTAAGAGTGACGTTCTGATATCATACCCACGTCATACTACGCTAATATCACCTGGTATAGATTCTCATAGATACCACACCCACACCTCACTGCTTAAAGCGATTCTTGCTTTGGTAATTCTTCTTTCTTTGTGGCCCTCAAACATACAGTCTAACCACTGTAACAGATGCTCTGGTTAATGGTTAATTTCGAATCGACGGCATGAAACAATGGATAAACCCAGAGAATGAGCTCTCGTGCTACGTTAATATAACTTCGTGTAGATTCTCACCGTTCCAGTCGCACACTTATTCTGAACACCACATATGCATCCTCTCAGGCACCCCTAAATGTCAGTTTAAACACAAGCATCCTTACATACCTTGCTCCGTCCGTTATTGTCTCTTCAACAGGTAAGCAAATTCATTAAAGTAAATAACGCAGTTACACGTCTTGGGCGCACTAGGGTAACTGGTGCCAGACCCACAGCTGTATATACCACCAGCACTCGCTGGGTGATGTGGGCGGTACTACACCGGCCATCTTTACTTCCGAATACATTTCCTGGTACCCATTTTAGGTTGAACCGACATGGGTTCTCTAGTCATTTTAAAATTCAGCTCCGATGAGGATTCGAAACAATGACCACCGACTTGTAGGCGAGCATCTAGCTACTACACGACCGGCGTTCCCTCTTCCACAAACAGTAGTCCATAAATAGTTGTCACAATATCAACATATTAAGAGTAATTGTTAGCTCAGTTTTCTTTAGTGATAAACACTCCGTTGCGGAGCAAGCACGACAGAAGGCTGCTGATCGTCAGGAGTGGTTTCTCCCCATTACCGAAATAGTTCGACCCTTTACCTTCCTGAAACTCTCTGGGGCATGGGACCACCCCGTCATGACTCCGGGTGTCTTTCTCCTGCTGTAATTTCGTAACCTGTTTCGAGTCGTTCACCCACATGTCCCACAAATGCGCATTGTACCTGCTCCAAAGTCACCCCACGCTCGGGGAGGAGAGCATTGTGCACCCGGTGCTTCGTGCTCTCAAACATATTCTAGCACCTTTAGCAGCAAGAAGCCAGCTTCTTTAGCGGCCGTTCGCCTCTGTCGTCGGCGTGGTTCGACTATGCACCAATAAACGTCGTTGCTGCCATGTTGCTTTCTTTGTATCCAGTTCATGCATCACGGAGCCGCACTCATGCTTGTCTCTAGGAAGCCAGCTCTTCTCCTGGTCTACATGGTTGTGGATTTGGGCTCCCCAAATCCTCACTCAGCTTCTACTGCGGCAGCGCTGTCATTGCAAGACGTTTTACACCACCATTAGCAGGAGGATGGACTTCGGCCGACATTTAATTGTTTTCGGTGACTACTACAAAGTGGTATTAGGATTACATTACATTGCCCCAGTCTAAATATATATACATATTTTTTTTTTTTTGGGTAATACTATTAAACAAATAATGCTGTTAAACATATGATGCTGATACACTTGATCAATTAAATAAAAAACACATACCTCCAGACTATCAAACACAACTCTGATGCAGTAGAAAGACCGCTCATGCTCCTTGCGCAACAAAGCGAACCCGTCACCATCAACTTGCCAAGTGGCCATGCACACCAGTTTTTGGTGTTTAGAGAAGAAACTTTTCTCCGGGATGCAACTGTCCTCCCGAAACTGCATGGTAAACCCTTCCTTTTCCACACAGTCGCTCTCCACTCGAACAGGAGCCTGTTTCTCCGCCAGCACGCTATGTCGACACAACCGCTTTCTGAAATAGCAATAGATTGTGTCGTCACTCTGAATTCTGTCACTACCGATCAATAAAGCATAGATAAAGAGTCGTATTTCAATAAAACGTAAGACAAATAACAGAAAACCAAGAGGTCAAGAAAAGACACTAGTGCAGGATAGGACATACATTGGGAAAACCCGAGATGGGTCTAAATCATCATCATCATGTGCCATGCCAGTAAGCATGGGAGGTCATGTTTTGCCATCTCACTCGATCACCAGAGTCGTGGATCAGCTCAGTGTTCTTGTGTCGACCATACAACGTGGCCAAGCCATCCAGGTATTTACTTCTCTGTCCTCATATTGTTCTCTTCTTTTCGATCTTGCCAGTTGTCACCATGTTCTCCAATTTATTACTTCTCATCACGTTACCAAAAAAACTGTCTGTCTACGTCTAACTTCTCTAATCAGTTTAGGTTTTCATTTGTATCTTGTATGACTTGGTCGTTGGTTTTTCTGTCTGTCCACGGCATTCGTTGCATTCTCCTCAGAAACCACATTGCCACAGCCATCAGATGTTTTTTCAGCTTGTCTGCTCATTGTCTACGCTTCACATCCATACAACAGCATAGGTTCTATGTAGCACCTCAACACTCTTTTTCTCGTAGCAATTGACATCATTTTATTGGTCAGTAAGTACTTGATGAGATGCAGCGAAATATGCCAGACAATTAATCGTACTATATATGGTTTGTGTCTTCCTTATTCAAATTGGTCAGTATGTTTTTCGGCTTGCGAAAAGTTACCTTCACGATGGCAATTCTTGTTCTAATCTCTTCAAGGCATCTCCAATCAGATGTTATGACTGTTCCGAGATAATTGTACCGATTCACTTGTTGAAGAATATTCCCATTTACTTGGCTAAATAGGAATGCATGAGTCTGGAACCCACAACATAAATGAAATAGAGAAAGACCTAGAAACTCACGAGAAAACAAGTAGAAACAGAAGTGAACAATATGGGAAGGACATATGACTTGGGGGTGTAAATTACAAGTACCTCTGAAGGAGTGAGTTCGCTTGATGGCGAGGGACACTGGTAATAGGGAAAGCTAATCCACACTCAAAATCAGTCCAGTGATCTAAAGTAGTAGCATATGTATGGACTACACGTGCGTTTAAAGCTAGCGAACAAAAAAAGAAAGAAAGAAAGAAGGAAAGAAAGAAAGAAACAATCAGTTAAGCAGCACTGCTTGATACTGACAACATCACCCAGCAAGAGCCGACTGGAAACAATGGCAAACTACTGAACACAAAATCGCCTAGAAATGCATATACAATCAATAAATGATGGGGTTGATTGCTATGCCCTGCAAAGGACGTAAAATTAGCTTTTTATCAAGAAAAGAGGTGGAATAGGAAAAAAAAAATTGCCTCATGAGAAAAAATACTTACCAAAAGAGGCAGAGGGAGACAGAGAAAATGATGTGTGGAATATAAACATCTGATCAATAAATACAGTAAAACCTCGGCTTTCGTTGCCTTCGATTATCGTCGGTTTCAGTTATTTTTCCGCGAAAAAGTTGTCTCGGTTTTCGGCCATTGCCTCGGATTTTGTCGGCGTGTCACATGATTTCGTTGCTACTTATGGGAAACCAAAAAGACCCGCGCGTTCTTCTGCTCAGTTTGGTGTTGTTTTTCGTTGTGTGAGCATCACTTGCTAATAATAAAATACGAGAGCCATTGATATTGCTGAAATCGGCCGCATGTACGGAAGTCACAATCTACGATATGTTCCATTGTGGCAAAAAGGGAAGAAATAAAGTAGGCTAAAGTAGTGAAAGACATGAATGTGCTAAGGGAACAGAAATCACATACAATTGAAGATGTCGAACAGTCATTATTAATTTGGATAAATCTAAACCAGTTAGATGTCGACTCTGTTTGGGAGACAATCATATGTGAAATGGCCAGATCTCATTAAGAAAATGCCATGGACGAGCGCTAGTGTACTTAATGATTTTAAGGCCAGCAGGTGATGGTTTGAAAATTTCAAGAGGCCCACTAGCATACACGGTGTTACTAGGCACTGCAAAGGTGTGAATTCAGACAAGCCTGAGGCAGAAAAATAGCGTTAAATATATTAGGAGCGTTCATTTGAAATCCGTTCGTGCCGCACCGCGCGTAATTGCGTACGTTAAACATGATCATGTCATAGTCATGTGATAAGTACTGACCAATGAATAAAAGAGCACGTGCTTATCTTCCCATGATGCATAGGTTCTGTTTCTGACCGTTGAGAAAATGGCCAGATTGATCCAAAATCCGTCCAGAGAAGCTTAAAGAGCGTCGATTCAGTTTCTTTCATTTGAAGGATGTCGACCATTGGACATTCATCGAAGAATGCAGGCAGCGTACGGTAACAAATGTGTGTCGAAGACAACAGTGACAGACTGGACAGGAATGTTTCGGAAAGGACGTCAGTTCACGACAGATCTTCGACGGCCGGGTCAAGCGCATATTGTTGCAACAGAAAAAAAAACCATCGCCAAAATTGATGCAGCAATGCAGATGAACCGTTGTTGAAGCATACGTTCGCTAGCAAAAGAATTTGATGTGTCAATTGGGAAATTCAAAAGGTCGTTCGTAAGAAACTGCAATATCGGAAGGTGTGTTCACTGTGGGTACCACGGATGTTGACCGACCACCAAAAAGAGGAACGCATGGGATGGTGTTTGAACCACTTGCTGCGTTATAGAGTTGAGGGTGGTGCATTTCTCTTCCGCACAGTGGCAGGCGATGAATCATGGTATCATCACTTTGAGCCGAGCAGCAAAAGAGAGAGCATGTAATGGAAGCATGCTGGATCACCAAAAGCCAAAAAATTCAAGTTACAGGTTTCCGCTAGTAAGGTTATGCTGAGCAGCATTTATTTTTTTTTACCATGAAGGGCTATTGTTGGCTGACTTTAAAGAACCTGGTGTCAAGATCAACTCTACCCACTACTTGGAAACACTAGACAAGCTGCAAAAAGCCACCAAGAATAAACAACCCGGCATGCTTTCTCTCGGTGTGATTTGTTGCACGATGATGCTCGTCCGCATGTTGCAAAGAGTGTGCAGGAAGCATTAGCTTGGAAGAAGTGGGAAATTCTGCAACATCCAACCTATAGTCCTGATTTGTCACCATGTGATTTTCATTTGTTTGAACCTAAAAAAAAAAAAAAAAGCTCTCAAGGGGCAACGATTTCACACAGATGCAGACGTAATGAACGCGGTAAACACTTGGTTCAATGAGCAACCACAATCCGTCGTTTTTGCGGACGTCATTCGCCGCCTACCTAAGCAATGGGATGCTTGCCTGAATGCCTATGGCGACCTCTTCTGACCAACCTATGGTGCATAATTCATTCAAAATGAATGCTTTGTTTATTTCTACCGCACCTGTTAATGTTTCTTTCATGCTTTTGTAATAAAGCCACTGGAACGGGCTTCAAATGAACTACCCTTATATTTATTCTCTATAAAATACGATTTTGGTATGTGTGTACCTAATTATTTAAAAAAACAAAAAAAAACTGGAAGAAATAAAAAGAGACGACATAAATGTCCAACGTTCATTTCTTATCCGACCTCTGCATTGTTAATATACATTTCTGAGGGGTATTAAAATGGCTCGTGATAACTGTCCGTATTCAAAGTTACTGATTGAGGTGGATGATTTGGCTGGGTGACGACTGTGTTCGTATTCAAAGTTATTGACTAGGACCTAGGTGGATGATTTAGCTGGGTGATAACTGTGTCCGTATTCAAAGTTATTGACAAGGTGGATGATTTTGGCTAGGTAATAACTGTCCGTATTCAAAGTTACTGATTCAGGTGGATGATTTAGCTGGGTAATAATTGTCCGTTTTCAAAGTTATTGATTTAGGTGGATGATTTGGCTGGATGATAACTGTGTCCGTATTCAAAGTTATTGACTTAAGCAGATGATAGACCTGGTTAATGAAGACGCCTTGTTTAAGAGTGTCTAGTTGGCTGGGCGTAGTAGTATGTTTGTGAGTTGAACAATGTTCGAACTCTCGTGTAATCACTCTACAGTTTACTGTTTTTATATTGTCTAATACAATCTTTTATCTCAGCTTCCTATTTCTATCTTTGCACGTGAGTGCCAATTAATACTTGATGATTTATTTCTCATGTGATGTCTACTGAGGGAGACCAGGCACCTATGACTTTACCCGATGTGCCAGCACACACCCTGTTCTGTTAACAAATTATTCCTAAACATATAGTCAAAACATAATTTCCAATGTCAGAAAGCAGCACCCATTATAAATTCTGAATGCCAATTAAGGAAAATGTCGAACAAGCTAGAAAAGACCCGGAGGTGAAATGTACTGATTCTACTGAACAATTGTCAAATACCACAGAAATCAGCTGAACTCAATGGGGTGGTGTCTACTATAAACCGGGTTAGAATGGTCTCAGGAGTACAGAGTCAGCAAGTCTGTCACGTTTTAGAAAAGACATGTCTTCTTGTGTCTGAAACTGTTGACGAAAACATAAATCTCTCTCTCTCTCTCTCTCTCTCTCTCTCTCTCTCTCTCTCTCTCTCTAATATCTCTTGCGCCCCCCCCTCTCTCTCTCTCTCTCTCTCTCTCTCTCTCTCTCTCTCTCTCTCTCATATTCATTGGCACCTTGCCGTCTTGACATACGATAGTTTGTGCTTTAAAAAGGCATAATAACTTTTACCTATGGCGGTAGCGAATGTGACTGATAAGGCCAATTTGCTCTGTAAATGTCCGTTCAGTGGGTGCATGTGAACACGTGGTCATTTCCACCATCATGCACCATCTTACGTCTCAAACGCTCGGTGTGTGACTTATCTGCAATAATTTTCTCCTTTGTCTTTATTCCATTTCTGATGTTTGCCCTCCATGCAACACATTCAGCGGCGACTTGCTCCCAATGTGCATTATCAATGCCTGTATCAATCATGTCCCGCTTACACACATCTTTGCATCGTAATAGAGGCCGACTGTCACAAAATGAAACCGTGTGTTTATCCGGTTGATTATTACAGAGGATTTTCGGATTAAGCGGACGATCGACCAGCGACATCTATTTGTACTAACAGAGTAAACACAGCTGTACAGGTTACATCGTGTCAGCCCATATACACATTTGGTGGTGAGTGAGAATGAGTGGATACACCGAGTTGGCAGTTCATTAACAGTTGGAATCACATATATTGTCACCACGGAACAGAAGAGTGACAAGCTTGTCAACATTTGAATGCAGATGGAAGCCGTGAGATCACAGGGGCAGATGTAAAACGGAAGTACCTAGTACGGAAAACAGTGCATCTGTCAATTCTTGGTTTCCGGAACATCAAGATGATTGGCAGCTTGGTATCGAAACTCTTTGTTGGGAGTATACAGAAACTAGCTGGCTTGTTTGAGAATCTAGGCAATTACTGACAACTTTGACAGGATTTAAGCCAGGAAAATAGTTCTTGACAGGGGATGATTTGCCACTGTGCCACCTGTGTGGGGGAGTAAAGGATAATGTCACGTGGACAACTTTGGTAGTTTGCCATATAAACTCGAGTTGAGATCAACTAGGGTGGACTTGAATAATGCTCTAGACAGAGTGCCAGGGCACTGCAGTGCTTAGTGGAAATAATATCTACCGTGTGTTAATTAGTGACTTAATTTTACACGTGCCTATATGGCAGATGTAGATATGAGTTATAGGACTGCAGTAGTGCCATTTAAGGTTCCCTACCAGATCCAAGGAAACTCTACAAGTTTTGGGAAAGAATTAAAAAAACCCATTCTGAAGAACACCAGTTCAAGAGTCAATAAAGTTGCATACAGAAACGTAACTTACGCTAGAAGGAAATTGATTCATCAAAGAGAGTGATGCATACTGATGCACCACACAGCATCAGACAGTAGTAACGAACCGAGAACCGGCTAATAGTACCTAGTGTTAGTACAGTAACAATTAACATTAGTAATTAGCACTTATGAACTGAGTGGTTCAATGTGCAACGAGGATGATCTGTCGACTAACTAACTAACTAACTAACTGCGTACACACTGCAAAAGACTTGTGCAGTTTGTTTAGGAACATTAGGAACGGACATTGTGTAGAGTGCAACCGGTCCCTGATTAACTCTTAATACCACCGGTGTCTATTTCGGAGGTTCATGAAATTGGGATTACCAGAGGTCTACAGAGGCAAAGCATTATCCGGCAAGATGGTTCCGGCAACGGGTGAGACGTACTTGTTCTGACGTAACGTGCTGTGGTCTATCTTTGCTGTAAATC
>JACEFZ010008888.1:0-59092 GCA_014155875.1 Cepaea nemoralis | reverse complement strand
TCTCTACATAGGGGAATAAAACCCAAAGTGAGTTTGTGTGAGTAACAACTAGTATATATTATATTATATAATATATATATAATATATTAAATTTTATATAAAATTTTAATTTTATTTTATATTTATATATATATATATATATATGTAGCTATTTTGGTCAATTTTTAAAAATTTGGGGTTTTTTTACTTAAAAAAACCCTCCCATTTGTTTAAAAGCTTGACAAAAAGAATCCAAGGGTTTATCTAAAACGAAACAGTCGATGTTTCCCAAGGGGATTTATAAATTTTTTGGGTGATGAAATTTTAATTTACCGGAAAATTTGCAATGAAAAATTTTAAACGATAAGAGGATTTATCGGGGGCCCAAGAATGGAAGCAGAAAAAAATTCTCCTTCTTTTACTGGGGTTTGTTATTTTTAAATGGACAACTTTGGTGCCATATACTTTGCGTCCGGGGCGGCAGGCCTACCTTGACGTATGTTTTATTTTTTTATAGGATGTGCCCTGACCAATTTTAAAAAATTTTAAAATGGCACCCAAATTTGGTTTAATATTTGCCTTCTATTACCGTGGCTTGTTTATTTTTTAAACGGAACAACATTGTGACATATATCATTGCGTCCGGGGCGGCGAGGGCCTACCTTGACGTATGTTTTATTTTTTTTTATAGGATGTGCCCTGACCTAATTAAAAATTTAAAATGGCAGTCAATTGTTTAATATTTGCCTTCTATTACCGTGGCTTGTTTATTTTTAAACGGACAACATTGTGCCATATATCATTGCGTCCGGGGCGGCGAGGCCTACCTTGACGTATGTTTTATTTTTTTTATAGGATGTGCCCTGACCTAATTAAAAATTTAAAATGGCAGCCAATTGTTTAATATTTGCCTTTCTATTACCGGGCTTGTTTATTTTTAAATGGACAACATTGTGCCATATATCATTGCGTCCGGGGCGGCGAGGCCTACCTTGATGTATGTTTTATTTTTTTTTTATAGGATGTGCCCTGACCTAATTAACAGTGTAGTCACTGGAGGGTCTTCTCCGTGATTATTTATTGTATTTTTGTAGCATTTGTTTTTTTGTTATCTTTTGTGTAAGCTTCATTACTCTGTGTAATTTTATATTTTTTATATTTTCAGATTTCTGCAGTATGTACTGCACGAGATGCAGCGAAATATGCCAGGCAATAAATCGTGCAATCTATTGTTGTGTCTTCGTTATTCAAATATATAAGAAACTCACCACAGGAAGGTGTGCATCTGAATTGTTTTATCAAATTGACACAGGCTGTGCAAAGGTGTGACAGGCAGAATCGTGAATGTCACAGGGAAATGGTTCAAGAAAGAGTGTCACAAGTGATGGCCATTCTTTGGTTAATTGCTTTGTATGTTTCACAACTAATTTTTTAATATATTAAATTATTAGTAAGAGTACTTTCCTGTATTAGCATGCCTGGTTCGTTGGCATGAACGAGACTCCTCACTTCTCTCAGGTGTATAACGCAGGTGTATAATTATAATTAGTATTAGGATCCAGAACACCAAAGACCGAGATTTGTGGAAAGCCATGAACGCCTACGCCAGGCCGGCACTTGATGATGATTATTATTAGTATTTGCATATACAGAAAATATTTAAAATGGGGTTTTCTACTTATGATTTGGTACAGAAAAGTAAAGGTAATATTCCTCTTTCGATAGAATGTCGAGAGGAATGAGAGGATCAACTTCATTGCACCAGGTTTGCTCAGTTTCTTTCCACACAGCGGCCTGGCGAAAGCATCGTACAAAGCACAAGAGTCTCAGAGTCTCTGACAAAGATGCACTTGACTTATAAGACTTTTTGTTATGATGTGCTGTGACCTAATTGCTAGTTAAAAATAGCTGCATATTTATTATATTAATTACAATGTCATGTGAAATGTTCGTCGTTAGTGAAAGAACAATTCATGAAAATGTATCTATTGTCTTAATGTACTAACTGCATTGCGACATACTTTCTTTTGTTGATTAAATATTATAAACATTAATCTAAGTAACTATGTTTGTGACTGCTGCACAAATTAAGCAGCAGTTAATTAATTATTAAGATATTAAATAATAAAAAAATTAAAATATTAAATAATTACTGTTCACTAAAATTGATTTCTATGTCTACTTCTGCTCTACAATTTTATTACAGCACACTGTTCTGTATCTAATTGTCAGCAACTAATAATTAAATACTAACTTATTTAAACATATAACTTATTTTACTGTACTGTATTTAATTTAAATAAGTGCTGCAGCGCAGCTTAGAAAAAAGTACTCCTTACTTAACTGTAACACCTTACAAGTTTACAGACGGGTCTGAAAACTGGCTTTCAAAATTATTTTCAGTCATGTAAAATGCTGAAATATTAATTAGTAATTAAACTGAGGGTTCAAATTATAAAATAATCAAAGGATCACCTATAATACTAATAATAGCATAATAGTATTACTATACTATTGCGTGGGTGTCGCCGCAGATAGAATTTTGCGAAGTGCATGCGCTATTCAGAGGAGTCTATTCATTCTCAATACAATGTTGTTTGTCCATCAAGAATGATGATAACCATTCATTTCATCCAGTGGGGTTGAAGGTATGGAGTCGTGGGTTCTAAGATGGCTGATCTGGCTATGCTGCTTTGTTGTTTGCTAAAAAAAAAAATTTCCTATCGAAGGACGAATAGGGGGATGTTGCAACCTCGGCACATTTATGTAAAATTTAACGGGGAACTCAAAAAATGCAAAAAAAATTTAACATTTCTTTATGCTACAAGGAGTTATGTGACAAATTACCTTACTAATCCGTCAGTAATCGTGAACAGAACAAAATAAAATCCTGACAAATCGTTTTCTCGGTGTAATAAATTGGCGCTTAGCTAGCAGACGCAATGCTAAATATATGAGAATAAGTTCCCCTTTCATCGTACACACTGCTTTCGCTTTTTTTTTGGTCTCATAGCAGCACATGTCCAACCGCAAGTGATCGTTCGATGACGCAGGAAAAAGTTCGCAAAACTACACAAAAAAAAGTGAAGAGCTAAAAAAAGGGCGATAATTCTGAAATAGCTAAATTATATATATATATATATATCCCTCATATTCTCTGCTCTATCCCTTTACATATTCCATCTATTACAATATATAATAATTCAGGTTGTGTAACTGTAAGTAACATCACAAAGCACACAATAAGTAAAAATCTACTTATGAAACTATTTGTTCATATCATTGTCTATGCTGTTCCTTGTCCTTAGTGATTTCTTGATAGTATATCAGCCATGGTACTGTCTTCACCACGTAGTGACATCGGAATAAATGAGTACTCCAGCAGTAAATGACTGCATTAATGAACACGTGAGTTCTTAATTGCTGCAGTATGGATAAACGTGAGTGGTCGGTGATTTGTTTGAAAGATGAACTGTTTGCTCATTAAATACATTGACAGCTTATACACAGACCACATAATTGCCAGGGCTTCACATTTAAAAGGTGAAATTTTTGTCTCTGGTGGTTTGAGTTTCCTGCTGAAATACAGCACTGGATGCATCAAACATCCACAAATTCCTGTGTAAAGGTCCTTTGCAAAATGTCACTCTCATCATGGCCTGCTAGAAAGACTCAAATCTTTTGCCAATTCCCTAGCCCCTTAACCCTTTACTGAGTGAAACGTCCATTTCCGTCCGATCGATTAAATGAGCTAACTGCCCCAACGCGCCCGATACAATTCTGCATTGTAAAAACGCGATCTCTCGGCTTTCCGATACATCCGACGGCTACTTTCGCTTTCGCCGATAGCTTGACAATGTGGCCGCCATTTGCAAGCGCCTACTATGAATTTTAACGGATTTTCTGGATAGTTTTCGGGGTTTTTACGCTTAGTTTTTCAAAATGGATTTCAGCGATTCTTCAAGTGATAGCCGAGATTTCGCTGGGTTCAATTTAAGTGACAATAAAGGGCACGAAGTTGACTATTAATCGGAGCTAGATATCAGTGAAAAGTGTTACTTTGCATTAGCAGTCATGAGTCAGACTTTAAAGAAAGTGATTATGATTCTGAAAATGTGTTTGTAAATTGCCGTATAGATGACTGAAAATCACAAACAATATGCTGTATTTCGTAAATATTTGTATTCATATATGGATTACCGGCAACAATAACGTGAGTAACATATTCTGCATGCTTTTCCCTTCATTGTGTTGTTTATTTAACTAAACTTGGTTGACTAACACCTTATTTGTGATGTTTTTACTAACGTAACCCGAAATTTTACTGAACCTGAAAAAATCTTGCCCGTTCAGGGCTAAAAAACGGACAAGCATCTGCCCGGTAAAGGGTTAAACTGTCATGCCAAAGGTGTCTTTTGTGTCCTGTGTCCACTTTCATGTTTGTCAACTTCTGTCTCTTCTACAAGGAATCATGCCTTCCTTTACTATTCTTACAAATTCTATATGGCCAAAGTATTTCACTTTCTGGGATATAATGTTGTTTTTGAGCCAGATTTCTTTTATTTTCAGATTTTGTAGAAAGTCACTATTTTTCTTTGTCTTAATACACAGCATTCTAAAAAAATTTTCTGCTACATTTAAATATAATGTCCGGTTACCGCAGACAAGACAACTATTTACTCTTTAGATATTTGACAGCCCACTAATTTTATATGTCAAACCTAATGAAAATATCAGAGTATGCAACAGAGTAGCGTTGAGCTACTCTGTAAACCATCACTCTGATATATGCCAATCAGCAAGAAGCTAGAAAAAAGAGCTGTCCTACCCAGCCTGTAGAACTGGTACTTTAGTTTAAGGTTAAGAGGAAAGTGTGTAGACCAACCTTACTCTGATAGATGCAAGCCCTTTTCCAGTGCTCTGCTGACCTGAACGTCAATGCTTCGACCTTAAAGAGGATTGTTATCTTTTCTAGGGCTCTGGTGGCCTGAACGTCAATGCTTCTGCTTTAAAGAGGATTGTTATCTTTTATAGGGTTCTGGTGACCTGAACGTTAATACTTCGGCCTAAAAGAGGATTGTTATCTTTCCCAGTGCTCTGCTGACCTGAACGCCAATGCTTCGACCTTAAAGAGGATTGTTATCTTTTCTAGGGCTCTGGTGACCTGAATGTCAATGCTTTGGCCTTAAAGAGGATTGTTATCTTTTCCAGGGCTCTGGTGACCTGAACATCAATGCTTCGGCCTAAAAGAGGATTGTTATCTTTTCCAGGGCTCTGGTGACCTGAACGTCAATGCTTCGGCCTAAAACAGGATTGTTATATTTTCTAGGGCTCTGGTGACCTGAATGTCAATGCTTTGGCCTTAAAGAGGATTGTTATCTTTTCCAGGGCTCTGGTGACCTGAACGTCAATGCTTCGGCCTAAAACAGGATTGTTATCTTTTCTAGGGCTCTGGTGACCTGAATGTCAATGCTTTGGCCTTAAAGAGGATTGTTATATTTTCCAGGGCTCTGGTGACCTGAACGTCAATGCTTCTGCTTTAAAGAGGATTGTTATCTTTTATAGGGTTCTGGTGACCTGAACGTTAATGCTTCGGCCTAAAAGAGGATTGTTATCTTTTCCAGGGCTCTGGTGACCTGAACGTCAATGCTTCGGCCTAAAAGAGGATTGTTATATTTTCCAGGGCTCTGGTGACCTGAACGTCAATGCTTATGCTTTAAAGAGGATTGTTATCTTCCTCAGGATTAACAAATAACAACATAAATGTCCAAGAGGGGATATCAAAAGCTCTAAATGAGAGTTTGACTTGCATGTCTATGTGTGAAGGGACCCCAATTGATAAAAAATGGTTGTCTGACTGTTGCATATTGAGCACACGTTTTCTGAATTGAATGTTTGTTTTGGGGCGCATTCTTCTGAAGGAAATTCATCACACCTAGTTCTGCATCTCAGTGTGTCTGACTGATGTTAGCTCACCCACTTAAGTCAATTTCTCTGTTTTCATATTAGTTCTTCTATCAAGATAATGTCAATTTGTCATTCTGTTAGTTCACTCACTAAGCTAACGTCCCTTTTGATGTTAGTTTCTCTATCAAAATAATGTCACTCTGATGTTAGTTCACCCACTAAATTGAATATTTTCACATTGGTGACATGTCCTCCCATAAAATACACAGTCATTTCATTCAACATACAAATCATATAAAAACACAACAAGAATGTGAACATTTACTTTTGCATGAAGTCCTTTATCAGACTGCAACTCCACAAGCATCATTGTCTCCCCATGGAGTTCTACTTCATATTTTTTAATCAGTGGATTCTTGTCTGAAATGTAAGAGACATGTCAGATAAATGTTCAGTAAATTCTAAAAATGAATTCATCTAACCAGGAAATGAGCATTCACAGATGTTGAAATATACATAAATGAGGAAATAAATTGGTGTGTAATAGGTTTATGAGACATCATAAAATCATGTAGTGATAATATATTTTGGAAACTTCTGACTAGTTAAATATATCCAACTGCCTATTCCTAAACCGGCTCCGTGGTGAAGAAGTTACGGATGCAGTTCGTAATCCTGCATACTGGGTTCAAAGCACAGCAGTGGGCGATTTGACAGCAGACCGCCTTGCGTTGGTTTTTATAAAATGGTATGAGTGCGGCTGTTCAAGAAGCAATGGCAAACTACTTAAACTTACCCAGGAATCACAAACAGCCAAAAGATGCTGGGGTTGACTGCAACATACTGTTAAGGATATGCAACTAATGACCTATTCCTATGGAAGTCACCATGGCTGAAAGGTTATGAGAGCTTGTTCTAAAAATTCCAGTGTGCTGAACGAACAAACTTTGTTTTCAAAGGGTCACCAATTGGGCACGCAGGCCCGTCTTACAATCACTCCTTCTAATCACTCATCTTTCTTACATCAATTATCTAATGTGCATGTTACATTCACATAGAGAAAAATGGTCAAGTAGGATGTTTATTCTCTACACCAGCAATAAGTTGGACTTCTCGGTCAGAAAGCCATGGCAAAATACTGAATGTAAAATTACTTAAAAATCAACCTGGGCCTAGGATTGTCAAAAGGACATGCAATATTCAGAGGTCTACAAGGCCAACAGGATAAGAAGGCTCCCCCTTAAACTTCTGGTTCACTGATTGCAGGGGTAGGGGTTCAAAACTTGCACTGGTCAGCTGGGCATCAAGGTGACTTCTTGTTCAGCAAGCAATAGCAAACTACTAAACGTAAAATTGCCCAGAAAACCAATCTTGGGATTGATTGCAACATTCTGCAAAGAGCATGCATCATTTATTTTTCTATTTCTGTATGGATGATGCCTCGTGGTTTACTTTTGCTTTCAAGCATAGGAAGAAGTTCAACTGAATTTCAGTGTCCCCCAAAAAGCGAATGTCAACTTTATCACTCAATAAAACTGTAATAAAAACACAATGGCATACATAAGTTTTGTTGACATATGTAAAATGATAATACTAATTACATAATGATTTATAAACTTCTTAATTTTGATTTGCCACAGCAGCATCAGTTGTAACTTATTGATGCACTAAAAGGTTGTGTTTGGTTTGCTTTTTGACACACTCAAGGGTTGTGTTTGGTTTGCTTTTTACACACTCAAAGGTTGTGATCAAATTGCTTTTGTGACACACTCAAAGGTTTGTGTTTGGTTTGCTTTTTGACACATTCAATGGTTGTGTTTGGTTTGCTTTTTGACACACTCAACGGTTGTGTTTGACTTGCTTTTTGACACACTCAAAGGTTGTGGTCAGATAGCTTTTTGACACACCCATAGATTGTGTTTGGTTTGCTTTTTGACACACTCAAAGGTTGTGGTCAGATAGCTTTTTGATACACCCATAGATTGTGTTTGGTTTGCTTTTTGACACACTCAACGGTTGTGTTTGACTTGCTTTTTGACACACTCAAAGGTTGTGATCAGATTACTTTTTGAAACGCCCATAGATTGTGTTTGATTTGCTTTTTGACACATCCACAGACTGTGTTTGGTTTGCTTTTTGACACACTCAAAGGTTGTGTTTGGTTTGCTTTTTGACACACTCAAAGACTGTGATCAGACTGCTTTTTGACAATCAAAGGTTGTGATCAGACTGCTTTTTGACAATCAAAGGCTGTGATCAGATTGCTTTTTTACACAATTAAAGGTTGTGATCAGATTGCTTTTTGACACACTCAAAGGTTGTGATCAGATTGCTTTTTGACACACTCAAAGGTTGTGATCAGATTGCTTTTTGACACTCAAAGATTGTGATCAGATTGCTTTTTGACACACTCAAAGGTTGTGATCAGATTGCTTTTTGACACACTCAAAGGTTGTGATCAGATTGCTTTTTGACACACTCAAAGGTTGTGATCAGATTGCTTTTTGACACTCAAAGATTGTGATCAGATTGATTTTTGACACACTCAAAGGTTGTGATCAGATTGATTTTTGACACACTCAAAGGTTGTGATCAGATTGATTTTTGACACACTCAAAGGTTGTGATCAGATTGATATTTGACACACTCAAAGGTGTGATCAGACTGCTTTTTGACACACTCAAAGGTTGTGATCAGATTGCTTTTTGACACTCAAAGGTTGTGATCAGATTGATTTTTGACACACTCAAAGGTTGTGATCAGATTGATTTTTGACACTCAAAGGTTGTGATCAGACTGCTTTTGACACACTCAAAGGTTGTGATCAGATTGATTTTTGACACACTCAAAGGTTGTGATCAGATTGATTTTTGACACACTCAAAGGTTGTGATCAGATTGCTTTTTGACACACTCAAAGGTTGTGATCAGATTGATTTTTGACACACTCAAAGGTTGTGATCAGATTGCTTTTTGACACTCAAAGGTTGTGATCAGATTGCTTTTTGACACTCAAAGATTGTGATCAGATTGCTTTTTGACACACTCAAAGGTTGTGATCAGATTGATTTTTGACACACTCAAAGGTTGTGATCAGACTGCTTTTTGACACACTCAAAGGTTGTGATCAGATTGATTTTTGACACACTCAAAGGTTGTGATCAGACTGCTTTTTGACACACTCAAAGGTTGTGATCAGATTGCTTTTTGACACACTCAAAGGTTGTGATCAGACTGCTTTTTGACACACTCAAAGGTTGTGATCAGATTGATTTTTGACACACTCAAAGGTTGTGATCAGATTGCTTTTTGACACACTCAAAGGTTGTGATCAGATTGATTTTTGACACACTCAAAGGTTGTGATCAGATTGCTTTTTGACACTCAAAGGTTGTGATCAGATTGCTTTTTGACACTCAAAGATTGTGATCAGATTGCTTTTTGACACACTCAAAGGTTGTGATCAGATTGATTTTTGACACACTCAAAGGTTGTGATCAGACTGCTTTTTGACACACTCAAAGGTTGTGATCAGATTGATTTTTGACACACTCAAAGGTTGTGATCAGACTGCTTTTTGACACACTCAAAGGTTGTGATCAGATTGCTTTTTGACACACTCAAAGGTTGTGATCAGACTGCTTTTTGACACACTCAAAGGTTGTGATCAGATTGCTTTTTGACACTCAAAGATTGTGATCAGATTGCTTTTTGACACACTCAAAGGTTGTGATCAGATTGATTTTTGACACACTCAAAGGTTGTGATCAGACTGCTTTTTGACACACTCAAAGGTTGTGATCAGATTGCTTTTTGACACACTCAAAGGTTGTGATCAGATTGCTTTTTGACACACTCAAAGGTTGTGATCAGACTGCTTTTTGACACACTCAAAGGTTGTGATCAGATTGCTTTTTGACACTCAAAGGTTGTGATCAGACTGCTTTTTGACACACCCACAGACTGTGTTTTGTTTGTTTTTCTGACACACTCAAAGATCGTGTTCAGATTGAGCTTATTTGACATAATTTCTCTTGGTCTGCCTCTTCCCCCACTAATCTTTCCAGTTGTCATGATATTCTCCAATGCCTCTCTTCTCATCACATGACCCAAGAATGCTCTTTGTCTCTTCTTGTAGTTGTATATAATGTTCTAGTTTCATTAGCCTCTTCCATACAATCATTATTAGTTACTCTGGCAGTCCAAGGTATTCAGAATATTCGTCGCAGGAATCACATCTCTCGTGCTTCTAAGCTTTTCCTAATTTGTTCCATATTTCACTGCCATACAACAGAATAAGTTCTATATAATATTGCAACCCACATCTCTTTCTTACCTGGGATGGGTGAGACCAATGTCAGATCATCCCTGATGACAGGAAGCCCAATGGATGTATTCTGGGTATCTGTTGTACTGGTATTAGGCCCATAATATGCTTCTTTCGTTTCCTGAAATTCGTCATTAATGTCTGCAAATATTGGGACTGAAAAAGAAATGCGTTTTGATCATTCCTTTTAATAAACTTTCCAATTTTAACATTTTCGTTAACATAATTGCATTATTTCATTTTATGATTAAGCCGACCTAGTCAACTGTAAATCCTTGTTAAGATTACCTTCACCTTGCTACTTATCTGTCATCATTATGATTAGCCTTATAAAAAATAAATAACTTGCAAACTATTATTAACTTATTATTCTCAACTACAAATAATTTTTAGTGCACATTCTTTGCAAAATTAACTCCACACTGTTAACTGTATATACATGTTGACTATACATGAATTTCATGATTGATTTCATCTCGCTAGTTGTGAATTACTGTATGATTAATTTAGCACTAACAACTATATATTATTTTTAATGTAAATTGTTTCATGATCAACTTAATCTTACCAACCATAAATAATTTTTAGTTCACATCCCCCTTGTAAAATTAAGGCCACCTTAAAGGTTTCAAGATTTAAGATGGATATCATTGCACCACATTTTAACTAATGAGGCTTGGTCTGTTTCTGTGGGGCGGCCTGCTGAAAGCGTCACACAAAGCACACAATTCCACAGTTCCAGCGATGACCCTCGCAGAAGTCTCCGAGAAAACTGCACCAGTAAACCGAATGACAGAGTCTGGAATTGAACCCATAACATCTGGAGCATGAGGCAAGTGGCTTAACCACTTCACCATGGAAAACCCTCATTGCCATCAGCAAACAATGTTTACTGTATATTATTTTTAATATCACCAACCTTCACAAAACAGCTGTGTTATGGTTTAATGGTTTCAACAACAACAATAAATTAATAATAACAAAATGGTTAGGGATGAGATTCCAGACATCAAAGTAAACAGCAGCTCAGTCAAGATAAAGAACAGAATTAAATACTTTGGAATAACACTGGAAAGAAGTTTGTTTTCCACGGACTATGTGGGAGACGTGTCAAAGATCAAGAAGGGAGTTAATGCACTGAAGGTGATAGCAGCAGTGAAAAATGGAACAGAGATGTTTATACTCTACCAACAATTAATTTCTGTGATTGAGTATGGTCTGGGGGTTGTTGATAATATCGCGTGACCTGTTGAAGAAGTAGGAGTGATTGAAAAATGAGGCCATGAGAGTTATTTTGAGTTGCACATTGTGTGCATGCAACATATATTTGCCCTGCCATCTATACATGATAGGCACTAGATGCTCCAGGAAAAAAAATACCTTAGGGTCATAGCGGACTAGAAGCACCCTCTGTGTGAGGCACTGTTTGAAGAGAGGCAGTTCTTGGATAGCCCAGGCTGAAGATACGATCAAATTAGGTTTTGAAATTGGTAAGATAGTGCAGGAAAAGGATTGGATCATGGTGCCACCCAACAAGGCAGTCTGCATTGAATGATAGTCATGTTGGACTCTGGGTACCAAGAATGGACAGAAGGTAAGACTGGGGCATCCATGCAACAACAGACAGGTGAGACAGGGGCATCCATGCAACAACAGATAGGTGAGACAGGGGCATCCATGCAACAACAGATAGGTAAGACAGGGGCATTCATGCAACAACAGATAGGTGAGACAGGGGCATCCATGCAACGACAGATAGGTGAGACAGGGGCATCCATGCAACAACAGATAGGTGAGACAGGGGCATCCATGCAACAACAGGTAGGTGAGACAGGGGCATCCATGCAACAACAGATAGGTGAGACAGGGGCATCCATGCAACAACTAATAGGTGAGACAGGGGCATCCATGCAACAACAGATAGGTGAGACAGGGGCATCCATGCGACAACAGATAGGTGATACAGGGGAATCCATGCAACAACAGATATGTGAGACAGGGGCATCCATGCAACAACAGATAGGGAGACAGGGGCATCCATGCAACAACAGATAGGGAGACAGGGGCATCCATGCAACAACAGAAAGGTGAGACAGGGGCGTCCATGCAACAATTGATAGGTGACAACTCATGCCCAAGCCTAGTCGTAATATAATGGATGGATTTATGGTGAGAGATAAATGGAGTTGGTGGGGCTAAATGCAAAGGTTATGGGATATTGCGTAAAGAGGAGAGTCTGGTGTATATACTATCATGACTTTCAGCATGAGAATGGAGGTGGAGGCTGTCATGATGACTGACTGGCACCTGGCCGTCTTGACAGACGATAGTTTATAAAATGGAGTTATACTTCTCCATTACACAAAGTCTGAGTTGAATTTAAGAGACCATGTGTTGCCCATGCAGTATGATCCCTCTCTCAGCCTGCTAGATTACTCCAGAGGAAAGATAACAAAAATATGTCTGCAACAAGACAAGCTGCAGAAGCTGTCGGATCAGCGAAGCGATGCTCTAAATGTCCGCCTGTCGGAGCTTCCATCCTAAACCCGTTGCTGACCAAAGCTTAGGGCCTGGCCTGCCCTGTCATGACATTTAGTCTTTAGGTTGCATTTCCTCACACTAGGGTAAGGCTTGTAGCCTCCCAATTGTGCTCCTCCACCAGAAGCCATTGGCATAATGTGGTGTGTAGGGTTTGGTGAGAGCTGTCCAAAGTTTGGCACTAGTAGATAGTACCTCTACTGTCATACAATAGCTCAGTTATATCAAAGACCTGACTTCATGACTAATAACCCAGTATAGAAGGCTAAGAAACTAAATTTTCACTTTTCAGATAATTTCACAATTCAAGTGTACTCACAAGCATTCCGTGGCAATGGCAACACCTGTGGCCCAAATGTTTTTATTAGGTAACTCCTTAGATGACAGTGATTATCAAAAATTAACTCTGCCATGTCCGTTTTCAGCTTTAACTGTGTGCCTGACAAACATTCTATCACACCTGGGCCTGAGCAAGTTTTAGGCCTGACTTTAACTTGGTATTCCCCAAAGTGGTCCAAACTTTCATGGATGAGAAATGCCCCCTTGTCAGGTTCTGAGCTCTTCTTTGATTCTTCAAGATAGCAGGCTGCAATGCTGTCCCTGAATTGTAAACACAACAAAATGATAATACCGGCACATTAAAGTTTATATACTTGAGCCAGGAAATTATATTCTTCTTCAGTCCTCTTTCGAGGGAGTGTGTCAACAATAAGTTAGGCAGCTCAAAGTTCAGGGTGCCTGACTTGGGCATGCATTTATGTAAAGTTTGCTTCCTCTAGACAGATTCCATCCAAGGCAATGAGCGCTATCTACCTGTAGGTAGGTTTTCTTTCACAACAATTTTGCCAAGGCAGCAGCCTTAATGCCCGTTCTTTGCTGTTTCCAACTGATGTCAGAATTTTAATGTGCACAACTTGCATACAGGACCTGCTGTTTTTCACCTTGATCTGAGATGGTTAGATATTCAATCTCACCACCCAAGAAATTAGGGGGACATGTGATACCACTACATACCTTCAAGTGATACCATCACATACCTTCGTGTGATACCATTACATGCCTTCGTGTGATACCATTACATACCTTCATGTGATACCATTACATACCTTCATGTGATACCATTACATACCTTCATGTGATACCATTACATACCTTCATCTGATATCATTACACACTTTCATGTGATACCATTACATACCTTCATGTGATACCATTACATACCTTCATGTGATACCATTACATACCTTCATATGATACCATTACATACCTTTGTGTGATACCATTACATATCTTCATATGATACCATTACATACCTTCGTGGGATACCATTACATACTTTCATGTGAATACAGCTATAAACATTCCCCCATTACTTTGGGGGGTCATCTCTATAAAAAGTGGGCTGATCTCTGTGGCGATGGCGTTGCGGACGTGATTCATAATGTCACTTACCCACGTTCGTAACACAGCGGTGACCGATTTGGCAACAGACCGTGTCGCGCAGGTTTTAACGTGCTGGTATGGGAGCCGTTCATTCAGAAAGCAATGGCAAACTACTGAACGTAAAACTTGCCAAGACACCAACAATGGCAGTAAAATGCTGGCGTTAACTGCAACGTCCTGTAAAGGATATGAAACTCTATAAAAAAAAAATAAATAAATAAATAAAAAGTGGGTTAAAGTAAAGGAGCCTCTTCTATGCATGGTGGTGTATTGGGTATATGGTGCTAGCCTCTATTTGGATAGACCAGTGGACACACAATGGGTGACGTGGTCAATATCACGCTTGTCACCTGTACTTGCCAGCACACTTCCTGGTAATCATTCTTGACTGAGTCAACCTGGAAATACCCACCCTGGTTATCATTCTTGACTGAGTCAACCTGAAAATACCCACCCTGGTTATCATTCTTGACTGAGTCAACCTGGAAATACCCACCCTGGTAATCATTCTTGACTGGGTCAACCTGGAAATACCCACCCTGGTTATCATTCTTGACTGGGTCAACCTGGAAATACCCACCCTGGTTATCATTCTTGACTGGGTCAACCTGGAAATACCCACCCTGGTTATCATTCTTGACTGGGTCGACCTGGAAATACCCACCCTGGTTATCATTCTTGACTGGGTCGACCTGGAAATACCCACCCTGGTGGTGTTTCAAACACATCAACATTGAACACAAGCATGCTAGAAATTGTGCTGCCTCACTTCCCTAACAAAAAGTAGGTAGTGGGATCAAATGCTGAATATCTGGCCCAGTTTATTTTGTACCCACTATCATCATTTATCCTCATAATATTCATTCTTTTATCATTACTTTCATACCATGAGATATAATTTGGTTGTGTTTGTTTGTGAGACATAATTAATCTTCTATAAGTAATTTCTAATTGGATTGAATCTCATTCTTAATTGGTCTGTCGACTGTTGCTGGTAGGCTCAAGGTGATGCAGGCGAAGGCATACCTTAGAGTAGCTGCAGACACAGACCACCCACTGCATGAGGCGCTGGACGCAGTTAAGGGTCGGTGACTGATAAGAGGGAAATCATGGATGGCTCAGGCAGAGGATACGATCAGACAGGTGTGCCCCTTGGAGAACATTAGGCGTGGAGAGGAGTGGGTCAGAGTGCCAGCGGAGCAGTCAGACTTGTGCAGAGTTATAATCACATTAAGCCGGGAGTGCAGGGAGTGGCCAGCAGGGGCCACGGAAGTGGAAATCCAGCAACTAATTCAGGACAATGCTCACTCGGGTGATGTAATTATCTACACAGATGGTTTGGTGTCAAGAGGTGAGAGAAGTGGCTGGGGGTTCATAGCTAAAGCTAATGGTTTGGTGCAGGAGAGCCTGGCATATGATACCACAACATCCAGCTTAAGAATGGAGGTGGAGGCAGTCACTGTGGCTCTCCTCTGGATGGAGAATACGACACACACACACATCGTGATTGTAACTGACTCAGAAAACATGCTGACGAGGGTGAGGACGGGCAGGCTTCGTGCGGAGTGGCTTGCTTCGCTTCGGAGGTCACGAGTGACAAGCATCGCCTGGATCTTTTCTCCGGGGCATGCCGGTGTGCTGGGAAATGAACAGGCGGACAGATTGGCTGGCTCTGCAGAACTTGGTGGAGTATTGATACATGACAAGGCAGACGTGGTTGCGGCCTTGTGGGAGCATGTGTACACCTCGGAGGAGCAAATGGATTACCATGGTCTGGCAAGAATGAGACAGCGAGGAGTGACGAGGGGATCTGGCCGACGCTCAACGCTCAGAGGAAAGGCGAGACGAACATATAATCAGATTGCTACTGGTACTATTGGTGTTGGAACTCTTCGCTGGCTGCTGAGGATGGGGACGGAGCGCTTATGGGAATGCCCCGATTGCTGTGATATCGATTCCTAATCAATCAATCAATCAATCACTTGATCTTATTGAATTATCTTGATTCTCACTGGGCTTTGAATCTCTTCAATTAACTGTTCCTGTCATTGGATATTCAGCTTAATCACTCTAAATATTAATAAAGAATATTCGGTGGCCAAAAGGTTAAGAGCGCTTGCTATTAAAACTTCCGGTGCACTGATTGTAAGGGGGTTCAATCCTTACCACAGTCATATGGACTTGATAATTTCTTACCCTTGACTTGGGGATATAAATTACAAGTTCCCCAGAAGTCAGGGTGAGTTCACCTAATGGTGGGGAACACTGGTAATAGTAAAAGCTGACCAACATGTAAACATCAATCCAGTGTGGACTACCCTTGAATTCAATGCCAGTGGGGAACCAATATTAATAAACATTTTCTTGTAAAAGGGTGGTGAGTAAAACGGAAATCCTGTGGTCAATAAACAATTGTATGATCAGTATTATGGCAGATGCCTTAGTACATATACTCACTACAGAATCCTTTAAAGTAAATCCACTGCAGATGTTCACATTGTGTTTACATGACACCAAATTTAAAAAAAAAACAAACAAACAAACAATAAAAAGACATCAACTGCAGAGAGAAAAAGACTGTTGAAGTGCTACATAGAACCTATACTTTGTATGGATGTGAAACACGGACAATGAGCAGGCAGGCTGAAAAACATCTGATGGCTGTGGAAATGTGGTTTCTGAGGAAAATGCAAAGAATACCATGGATAGAGGCCCCCCCCCCCCCCCCCCCCCCCCCCCAAAAAAAAAAAAAAAACAATGAGAAAGTCCTATTCCTACATGAAGCTAATTAAAACCGTAAACTGATTGGAAAAATTAGACGCACAAAACAATGCATTTTTGGGCACATTATGAGAAAAACTAGAGAACTTGGTGACAACTGGCAAGAATGAAGGGAAAGGAACAAGGGAAGGCAGAGAAGTAAATATCTGGATGGCTTGACCACACTGCCTAATCAAAACAAGAACACTGAGCTGACCCACGACTCTGGTGATTGTGTGAGATGGCCAAACATGACCACCCACACTTATCGACATGGCACATAATGATGATGATTCATGTCACAAGCTTCCTGTGATTGCTTACTTCCCCAAGTCTACATAGGAAGCTGACAGAGTAACTGCCCTGATGCAATGAGACTCAAATAACCAATGAAAGCTATAGTGACCAAGCCAGTCCCCATTCTCAAAAAGATTAATCCCTGGTATTTTCAACACTGATTAGGAAGAATTTTGCCTTTTACTCCTTCTTCTTCTTGTGCCACACCTAGTTATCCACCTCAAAATTTGGTGTCTGTCTGACTTCAGCATGTGTTTGTTTACAGTTTTCTTCCCCTAGTTAGATTCCATCCAAGGTAACAGGCTCTATCCACCTGTCAGTAAAATTTCTTTCCTAATAATTTTGTCAGGGTGACTGCTTTATTGTATGGCAGTGAATCTTGGAATATAAATGAACAAATTAGGAAGAACTTGGAAGCAACAGAGATGTGGTTCCTAAGACGAATATTGCCAATTCTTTGGACTGTCAGAGTTACTAACAGCGACTGCCTGAAAGAGACCAATGAAACTAGAACATTATATGCAACAATAAGAATGAGACAAATCGCTTTCTTTAATCATGTGATGAAAAGAGAGACATTGGAGAACATCATAACTGGGAAGATCAAGGAGAAGAGAGGCCCAGGCAGACCAAGAGAAATGCTGCTGGATGGATTGAAACGGTGGCATTGAGGAATATCTTCAGCAGAGTTAAACCAGAAAATTAAAGATAAAGACAGATTTGTGGCAAGACATGACCACCTATGCCAGCTGGCAGGGCACTTGATGATGATGAGTTAGATTCCATCCATGGTAACAGGTTCTACCTACTCGTTGGTAGGTTTTCTGTCCTAAGAAATTTGCCATGGCTGCAGCTTTACGGCCTGTTTTATGCCCTTATCTGAGAAGGCTAGGTGTCCAGTCACACTACCCAAGAGATCAGGGAAACTTGTGATATAGCAAAGGTTCTGGGGAAAAAATGTCCAGCCCTATGCTGGGATCGAACCAGGTTCCTTCAGAGCCTGAGGTGGCCACCATAACCTTTCAGAAATGCCCAGTCCCCCCCCCCCCCCTTTTTGCCTTTTACAAATATAAAGAATTCTTATTCAGACATCTTTATGTGGCAAGATCCGTCTTTATAATAAAGCAGCATTCTCTTGAAAATGTACCTAATTGATACCACAACAAGACACACATGCTCAGTTACAACAGAAAATAAAAGCTAAAGATTGTACCCAATTGGTCCAAAACTCTTGAGCTCACTACTTAATCTTGAGCTTGATGTTTGAAGTTCCTTACACAGGACCGTGTCATAGGAGATACACAGGCGGAAGTAGCCTTCAATCATGCTGACAAATGATTCTGCTGCTCCTTCCTCCGCAAATGAAATGACCTGAAACAAAATAATTAAATAATTAGCTGATTTTAATGAAAAGGTGCTTAAGATCAGTTGTCATCTGTATATCCAAGGTTATTTGAGGTTTCATTGACACCTTGCCGTCTTGACAGACTATAGTTTGTTACGTTGTGCTATAAAAAAGGCATAATAACTACAACCCAAGGTGGTAGGGAATGTGACTGATCAGACCAATTCACGCTTAGATGTTTGTCCACAATGGATGCATGTAAACACATCGTCATTTTTGCCATCATGGACCATATCTGCAATCATGTTCTCCTTTGTCTTTATTCCATTTCTGACATTTTCCCTCCATGCAACACGTTCAGCGGCGACTTGCTCCCAATGTGCATTATCAATGCCTATATCAATCATGTCCCACTTACACATATCTTTGTATCGTAGTAGAGGCCGACCTTGAGATCTCTTATCAATCTGTAATTCACCAAAGAAGATGTCCTTTGGTATTCTACCATCATCCATCCTCCTAAGATGTCCTATCCATCTAAGTCTATGAAGACTGAGCATGGAACAAGCCGTCACACAACCTATTCTTTCCAATGCTTCAGTATTTGTGATTTTGCCTTGCCACTTAATACCACATATTCTTCAGACACCGCACATGAAAGCTGTTTAAAAGTTTCTCTTAGTGTGAGTAAGTTGACCAGGCTTCACTGCCATAAAGAAGAGTACTAAGGACACAGGCTTAAAGACAAGGACTTTTTTTTTGGCAGTAAGCTTCCTGTTCTCCCAGACTCTTTTTGTTAACCTGTTCATTGTTGTTGCCACCTTACCAATCCTGATGTTCATTTCCTGATTTAGGGATAATTTTATATATATTTTCATGTAGTTGTATCAGTGTGTGTTTGTTGTTTGCATACTGAAGAAGGCTTTGACCACAACATAAATTTTTTTTACTTGTGATTGTTATTTAGTTTAGTTTAATTTAGTTTAGTCGATGTATCAACATTACGGCACACGGGTGTAACCCATAACTGGGGAAAACTTGTGATTGTGTTCTACTAAAGCTTACAGATTATTACTAAAGCTTATATATATATATATATATATATATATATATATATATATATATATATATATATATATATATATATATATATATATACCCACAAAACTGTACGCAACACTCACCATAATTTGAGAAAGGGGGACGATCGCGTTTTGTGTGGTCCTCAAGCCAGTTTGAGTCATACAATCTGTGGTCATAATCCCCCCCCCCCTCCCTGGTAACTCTAAAATTCTCTCCTTTGGGGTAATTCCACACCGGTTGAAAACCACTACCCTATAGCATATGTAATAACAAGTGATGAAATGATAGCACTTCACTGTAATGGCTCGACTGCTGGTGTTTTAAGATGGTATAGTGTAATGACTGATTGTTCAGCTGGTTGCTGGACATTTGTAATATATGTGTAGTTCATTTATCATTTTCATCCTTTTTATCACTGATGCCATCCTTTATATCATTGATATCATCCTTTATATCATTGACGTCATCCTCTATATCACTGATGTCACCCTTTATATAATTGATGTCATCCTTTATATCATTGACGTCATCATTTATATCATTGATGCCATCCTTTATATCACTGACATCATCCTTTATATCATTGATGCCATCCTTTATATCATTGATTTCATTCTTTAAATCACCAATGCCATCCTTTATATCACTGATGCCATCCTTTATATCACTGATGCTACCCTTCATATCATTGATGTCACCCTTTATCTCACTGATGTCATCATTTATATCATTGACATCACCCTTTATATCACAGATGCCATCATTTATATCATCGACGTCATCCTTTATATCATTGATGCCATCCTTTACACCGACTCTGTGGTGAAGGGGTTACAAATACAATTCGTAATCCTGCATTCCATGCTCAAAACGTGGCTGCAGGCGATTTGGAAACAGACCACCTTGCATTGGTTTCCATACGATGGTATTAGTGCTGGCCATTCAGAAAGCAATGGCAAACTACTGATCGTAAATTTTCTAAGAAATCACAAACAGCCAAAAAATGCTGGGGTTGACTGTGATGTCCTGTAAAGGATATGCAAGTAACTAACTTGTGAATATGGTGAAGGGGTGGCGGGCTCCCTGGCCAAGGAGTTAACGACATTATTCGTAATCCTGTATATCCACGTGGGGGAAAACAGCAGCTGCGAGATCGGCAGCGGTTCGTGCTGCGCTGGTAACTTACGGCGGTATGTGAACCGGTCGTTCAGAAAGCAATGGCAAACTATTGAACATAAAACTTGCCTACTACATCAACAGCAGCTGAAAAATGCTGGTGTTGACCGCAACGTCCTGTAAGGGATGTGCAACATAAAAATTTTTTTAAAAACTTGTGAATGTTTCCTCTGATTTCTTAGCTTTGGTTACAATTAAGGTGATTTATGTTACAAATTAAATTGAAATATGTTGGTCACTTGAAACGTCATGAAAGTTTGGAGAGAACAATAATGGAGGAGTATACCCGGAAAGAAAGGAAGAGGAAGGCCAAACCAAAGAAAAGATGGGTGCAGGATGTGGCAGATGATTTCCAGATGGATATATTGGACGTGGAACAGCTTGCTTATGGCCGAGAAGTTTTCCAGAAGGTTGTTATGGGAGCGAAGTTCTGCAAAGGACATGCTAATGAATGAATGTTACAAATATTTCACCTACTTCCTTAGCTTTGGTTATAATAAAGTGATCTTTGTTGTGAATATTTCACCTGCTTCTTAAGCTTTGGTTATAAGTAAAGTGATCTTTGTTGTGAATATTTCACCTGCTTCCTTAGCTTTGGTTATAAGTAAAGTGATCTTTGTTGTGAATATTTCACCTGCTTCCTTAGATTTGGTTATAACTGAGGTGATCTTTGTTACAAATATTTACCTGCTTCCTTAGCTTTGGTTATAATTAAGGTGATCTGTGTTGTGAATGTTTCACCTGCTTCCTTAGCTTTGGTTATGAGATGATCAGTGTTGTGTCTTCTGCTGCTTTCTGGTCCTTTGTAACAAAATTTTTCTTGTTAATGGCACTCTTTGGGCCACCATTTTGTTTCATTCATTCATTTGCTGCCAACATAACGTATCCAATGCTTTCTCCATTAATTTTCCCGGATGATTCTTCCATTAATTTGTTAAAACAATTATTATTATTTAAAGATGTTTTAACAAATCCACATTACTATTTTATTGGCATTATTAAAGTTATTATTTTTCTTAAAACAAATATTTCTTCTTCTTAACACCTGTTGGAGTATAGGCTCTCAACTTACTCAATCCATGCTGTCCTATCCTTAACTATTCCAAGCCGCTCCATCCATGTCCTTCCAATATATAATTACATTATAATTAATTTACTGCCATTATTAAAAATTAGTTTAGTGCATATTTGCATTATTGTCTAAAGTTAACATTATTATGATTTAAATTATTATTATTAAATTACAAATTATTGCATGCATGCTACAGAGTTCATGAACATGCTATAGAGTTCATGAACCATGCTACAGAGTTTATGAACCATGCTACAGAGTTTATGAACCATGCTACAGAGTTTATGAACCATGCTACAGAGTTCATGAACCGTACTGCTACAGAGTTCATGAACCATGCTACAGAGTTTATGAACCATGCTACAGAGTTTATGAACCATGCTACAGAGTTCATGAACTATGCTGCTACAGAGTTCATAACCCGTACTGCTACAGAGTTCATGAACCGCACTGCTACAGAGTTCATGAACCGTACTGCTACAGAGTTCTTGAACCGTGCTATAGAGTTCATGAACCATGCTACAGAGTTCATGAGCCATGCTACAGAGTTTATGAACCATGCTGCTACAAAGTTCATAAACCATGCTACAGAGTTCATGAACCGTACTGATACAAAGTTCATAAACCATGCTACAGAGTTCATGAACTATGCTGCTACAGAGTTCATGAACCATACTGCTACAGAGTTCATGAACCGCACTGCTACAGAGTTCATGAACCGTACTGCTACAGAGTTCTTGAACCATGCTATAGAGTTCATGAACCATGCTACAGAGTTCATGAACCATGCTACAGAGTTCATGAGCCGTGCTGCTACAAAGTTCATAAACCATGCTACAGAGTTCATGAACCGTACTGCTACAAAGTTCATAAACCATGCTACAGAGTTCATGAACTATGCTGCTACAGAGTTCATGAACCATACTGCTACAGAGTTCATGAACCATACTGCTACAGAGTTCATGAACCGTACTGCTACAGAGTTCATGAGCCGTACTGCTATAGAGTTCTTGAACCATGCTATAGAGTTCATGAACCATGCTACAGAGTTCATGAACCATGCTACAGAGTTCATGAACCGTGCTGCTACAAAGTTCATAAACCATGCTACAGAGTTCATGAACCATGCTACAGAGTTCATGAACCATGCTATAGAGTTCATGAACCATGCTACAGAGTTCATGAACCATGCTACAGAGTTCATGAACCATGCTATAGAGTTCATGAACCATGCTACAGAGTTCATGAACCATGCTACAGAGTTCATGAACCATGCTATAGAGTTCATGAACCATGCTACAGAGTTCATGAACCATGCTACAGAGTTCATGAACCATGCTACAGAGTTCATGAACCATGCTATAGAGTTCATGAACCATGCTACAGAGTTCATAAACCGTGATGAGATTCTCTTTGATCCAAAGGAGGAAACTGGAGCACTTATATAAAGTTCATCTTCCTCAGCAAATCTCATAATGTGCAGATGCTGATGGTTCCAGTAACACACAGGTTGTAAACACACCGGATTAGTCTCCTCATTTGTCACCTCTTGCTGAAATCAAAAAAAGAACAAGAAGAAAGACTGACAAACTAGCACTAAAGTTCAATTAAGCTGATTCTTTAGAAACCAATTAAAACCAATTGAAGTGATAAGACATTACTTGTGAAACATCTCCTGAAGTGATGAAACATCATTTGATGTGATGAAACATATCTCACCTTTAAAAGTTCTTTTGCCAAATGAATCTCAACATGCCACTTCTTATCATTGAGATCTTTGGGTTTGTTAATCTTGATAGAAACAATATCCCTCAAGTCACACTGAATTGCCTGGTTAGAGTAGTGTAGAAGTAATATGTCATTGTTAATACAACTTTAGAAAACCAATAAAATGGAATTATATCCATCATCAACATGTGACATGCTGGTAAGCCATCTTACACGATCACCACAATCCTAGATCAGGTCAATGTTATTGTCCCGATAATGCCATGTGGTCATGTCATCCAGGTATTTATCCCATGCCTTCCCCTTGCTCTTTACCCATAAAGTTTGTCAGCTGTCACTAAGTTTTCCGGTTTACCTCTCCTCATAATTGTGGTGTTATTAAAGTTTATTTCTTTTTATAATGTTATTACTATGTTATCAACTCCATACAGCAACCTGTACAATGAATTATATATATATATATATATATATATATATATATATATATATATATATATATATATATATATATATATATATATATATATATATATTCCATTCCATTGGCACCTTGCCGTCTTGACAGACGATAGTTTGTGCTTTAAAAAGGCATAATAACTTTTAACTATGGCGGTAGCGAGTGTGACTGATAAGGCCAATTTGCGCTGTAAATGTCCGTTCACAGTGGGTGCATCTGAACACGTGGTCATTTCCACCATCATGCAACATCTTACGTCTTGGTGTGTGACTTTTCTGCAATAATTTTCTCCTTTGACTTTATTCCATTTCTGGTATTTGCCCTCCATGCAACACGTTCAGTGGCGACTTGCTCCCAATGTGCATTATCAATGCCTGTATCAATCATGTCCCGCTTACACACATCTTTGTATCGTAGTAGAGGCCGACCCTGAGATCTCTTACCCATCTGTAATTCACCAAAAAAGATATCCTTTGGTATTCTACCATCATCCATCCTCCTAAGATGTCCTATCCATCTAAGTCTACGAAGACTGAGCATGGAATAAACTGTCACACAACCTGATCTTTCCAATACTTCAGTATTTGTGATTTTGTCTTGCCACTTAATACCAAGAATTCTTCGCAGACACCGCATATGAAAGCTGTTTAAATTGTTCTCTTGGTGTGAGTAAGTTGTCCAGGTTTCACTGCCATAGAGAAGAGTACTAAGGACACAGGCTTGATAGACAAGAACTTTTGTTTTGGCAGTAAGCTTCCTGTTCTCCCAGACTCTTTTTCTTAACCTGTTCATTGTTGTTGCTGCCTCACCAATCTGGATGTTGATTTCCTGATCTAGGGATAATTTGCTATTTACCACTGCTCCTAGATATGTAAAATGGTCTACTATCTCTAGTTCGGCGTCAATAGAGATTGATGGTACCCCATGTGCACCTTGTGACATAATCTGTGTCTTCTTTTTGCTAATTGTTAAACCAAATTCAGAACAAGCATTGGAGAATGCAGATAGTAGACATTGCAATTCTTCCTCAGAGTGGGTCGTAACTGCAGCATCATCTGCAAAAAGCAACTCTCTGATCAGTACCCTCCTAATTTTGGTCTTAGCCTTCAATCTCTGGGCATTGTAGAGGCCGCCATCTGAGTGTGAGTGAATGTATATACCACCATCCTGATCACGAAATGCATATTTCAGTAGAAGTGAAAAGTATATTCCAAAGAGGGTGGGAGCTAGTACACAACCTTGCTTAACTCCACTCTTGATTTCAAATTCTTCAGAAGTTGCACCATCAAACTTGATTATACCCTTCATGCCTGTGTGGAACGATTCCACAATGGACAGAAGAGTTGGTGGGCAGCCAATCTTCTTTAGTGCCTTGAACAGACCCTCACGACTGACCAAATCAAATGCCTTTGTGAGGTCGATGAAGGCAATAAACAGTGGTTGATTCTGTTCACGGCATTTTTCTTGCATTTGTCGCAATGAGAATATCATATCAGTGGTAGACCGGTTCTGTCGAAAGCCACACTGTGATTCGGGGTAGACTTGATCTCCTAGGACTTGAAGTCTGCGCAGAACAATTCTGGCAAATACTTTTCCAACAATACACAGAAGTGAGATACTCCTATAGTTGTTGCAGTCGCTCCGATCGCCCTTGTTCTTGTACAGCGTTATGATGCTTGAATCTTTGAAATCTTGTGGGACTTGTCCTTCACGACAGCATAGCTCTATTAGCTGGTGGATCTGTATAGTGAGTGTGTCTTGCCCACTCCTGATAACCTCTATTGGAATCCCATCCTTACCTGGAGCCTTGCCAGATGCAAGTTCATTTATAGCACACTTAACTTCTGTTATGGTGGGAAGTGTGTCCAGGTGGTCAAGAGTTGGTAGAGCCTCTATGGCGTTGAGGGCATCATCCGCTAGTTTGGTCTCACTTGAGTAAAGCTCCAAATAGTGCTCTACCCATCTGCCGTTTCTTGTCAGTGATGATTTCTCCAGTCAAGGTATATATATATATATATATATATATATATATATATATATATATATATATATATATATATATATATATATATATATAAACAGGAAGAATAAGTAAAAGAGAATGCAAACATCATGAAGAAATTATTTAAGGAAACTAATGATTTGGATTTGTTTACATTAATTTCAGGCTAGCCATATCTCTGTGTGGCTGCAGACAAGGAACACGAGGTGGCTAGCTTCCTTCTTTGTATTTTCCTAACTTCTTTTTGGTTATAATTGGATATATATATATATATATCTTAGTCAGATATGCCTGAGCTACCATATAACAGTAGACGGTACTACCTGCTTTCTGTTAGCACCAAACGTTAAGTGGCGCTTACCAAACCCGACACCCCACATTGTGCCAACGGCTTCAGGCGGAAGAGCACAATTGGAAGGGTACAAGCCTTACCCTGGTGCGAGGAAATGCAACCTAAAGACAAAATATCATGGCAGGGCAGACCAGGCCCTAAGCCTTGGTTGGCGGCTGGTCTAGGATCGAAGCTCCGACAGGCGGACAGTTAGAGCATTGCTTTGCTGATCTGGCAGCTTCTGCAGCTTGTCTTGTTCCAGATGTAGAGGTGTTACCTTTCCTCTGGAGTGAACTAGGCAGGCCGAGAGAGGGATCATGCTGCATGGGCAACACATGATCTCTATATTTTAGCCCAGGCTTTGTGCTATGGAGAGGCAATAACTCCATCCCTGGTCTTAAACGGTCTCGGAATCAAAGCGAGAGGCAACTGTTACGAGTTAAAAGTCCCTGTCAATTGGCGTAAACATGGGGTGCCACGCGTTGCCTCTGATGGTGGGAGACACCTACAGGTGTCATTGATCAGCTACCACCCACCTCAAGCTGGGCAGCCCCCGGCCAATTGGATGCTGATCTGCCACAGCCTGCCTGCTTCAATGGGTGCTTGGGGCTAGGACAAAATCTGAATCACAGGCAGTAAAACCAATGCACTAGGTACTAATAAAAAGAAAAATAGAAACCTCAAGCTACGGCTTGCAACCTGGAACGTGAGAACCATGTGTCCAGGATTTTCCACTGACTTGACCAATATTGACGATGTGAGAAAAACGGCTGTGATTGATGCCGAACTCAATCATCTTAACGTTGATATTGCTGGCCTGCAGGAGACTCACCTCACTGAGGAAGGGTCACTCAGGTAAATCAATTACACCTTTTTTTGGAAGGGTAGAGGGCAGGCAGAAAAAATGCAACACAGTGTGGGCTTTGCAGTGAAGAATTTGCTACTGGAAATGATTGAAATTCCAGCAGGAAGAAATGAAAGACTATTATCCCTGCGCTTGGCAACCTCTTGTGGTTTTGCCACCATTATTACTGCATTTGAACCAACACTCGATTCCTCTGATGATGTGAAGGATTCGTTCTATAAGGAGTTAGACTCTGTGATCAAGGCAGTTCCAAAATCTGACTATATTTATATGCTCGGTGATTTCAATGCTCGTGTGGGCAAGGACTCGAGTTTATGGCCAGTGTGCCTTGGAAAATACAACATCGGTCGCATGAATGAACGTTGGCAAAGGCTGCTGGAGCATTGCACCAGAAATTACCTATGTATTACAAATTCCTTTTTTAAAACAAAAGAGCTGCATAAGGTCATATGGAAACATCCAAGATCCGGCCATTGGCACCAGCTGGACTTCATCATCACACAGAGACAACATCTGAACCATAGATCATTGACTCGAAGTTACCACAGTGCTGACTGTGATACGGATCATTCTTTGGTTGTTGCAAGGGTTAGACTGAGACCAAAAAGAATCTACACAGCTTAAACACAAATCTAGCCCCAGGATTAATGTTATAAACACTCACGATCCTGAAAAGTGCTTTCAGTTTCAAAAGCAACTGGAAGACACTTTCACTGATACACCAGAAAATTGTACAGTAAGTGAGAAGTGGGGTCAACTTAAGGAAACTCTTTATAAAACTGCCGTAGGGGTTTACGGCACTGTGGATCATAAGAGGCAGGACTGGTTTGCGGCAAACAGCCAGACTCTGCAGCCCTTTATTGATACGAAGAAGACAGCAGGAAACAAGGAAAGACCAATGTGCAACACTCTGAGTGAGCTAAAGCAAGCTGGAAAGGATGTGCAAAAGGTTGCCAGGCAGTGTGCAAATGATTATTGGATCAAGTTATGTAAGTCCATTCGAATCGCAAGTGATAAGGGAAACACTAGAAGCATGTATGAAGGAATGAAGAAAGCCTGTGGTCCAATGATCAAAAGAAGTGCACCATTGAAAACCTTGACTGGAGAAATCATAATTGATAAGAAACAGCAGATGGACAGATGGGTAGAGCACTATTTGGAGCTTTACTCAAGTGAGACCAAACTAGCGGATGATGCCCTCAATGCCATAGAGGCTCTACCAACTCTTGACCACCTGGACACACTTCTCACCATAACAGAAGTTAAGTGTGCTATAAATGAACTTGCATCTGGCAAGGCTCCAGGTAAGGATGGGATTCCAATAGAGGTATCAGGAGTGGGCAAGACACACTCACTCTACAGATCCACCAGCCAATAGAGCTATGCTGTGTATTGTTGGAAAAGTGTTTGCCAGAATTGTTCTGCGCAGACTTCAAGTCCTAGGAGATCAAGTCTGCCCCGAATCACAGTGTGGCTTTCGACAGAACCGGTCTACCATTGATATGATATTCTCATTGTGACAAATGCAAGAAAAATGCCAGTGAACAGAATCAACCACTGTTTATTGCCTTCATCGACCTCACAAAGGCATTTGATTTGGTCAGTCGTGAGGGTCTGTTCAAGGCACTAAGGAAGATTGGCTGTCCACCAACTCTTCTGTCCATTGTGGAATCGTTCCACACAGGCATGAAGGGTATATTCAAGTTTGATGGTGCAACTTCTGAAAAGTTTGAAATCAAGAGTGGAGTTAAGCAAGGTTGTGTACTAGCTCCCACCCTCTTTGGAATATACTTTTCACTTCTACTGAAATATGCCTTTCGTGATCAGGATGGTGGTACTTTAAATTCACTCAGGCTCAGATGGTGGCCTCTACAATGCTCAGAGATTGGAGGCCAAGACCAAAATTAGGAGGGTACTGATAAGAGAGTTACTTTTTGCAGATGATGCTGCAGTTACGACCCACTCTGAGGAAGAATTACAATGTCTACTATCTGCATTCTAAAATACTTGTTCTGAATTTGGTTTAACAATTAGCAAAAGGAAGACACAGATTATGTCACACCGTCAATCATTATTGACGACGCCGAACTAGAGATGGTAGACTATTTTACATATCTAGGATCGGTGGTAAATAGCAAATTATCCCTAGATCAAGAAATCAACATCCGGATTGGTAAGGCAGCAACAACAATGAACAGGTTAAGAAAATTAGTCTGGGAGAACAGGATGCTTACTGCCAAAACTAAAGTCCTTGTCTATCAAGTCCTTAGTACTCTTCTTGATGGCAGTGAAACCTGGACAACTTACTCACACCAAGAGAAATGTTTAAACAGCTTTCATATGTGGTGTCTGCGAAGAATTCTTGGTATTAAGTGGCAAGACAAAATCACAAATACTGAAGTATTGGAAAGATCAGGTTGTGTGACGGTTTATTCCATGCTCAGTCTTTGTAGACTTTGATCTTAGGAGGATGTATGATGGTAGAATACCAAAGGACATCTTTTTTGGTGAATTACAGATGGGTAAGAGATCTCAGGGTCGGCCTCTACTACGATACGAAGATGTGTGTAAGCGGGACATGATTGATACAGGCATTGATAATGCACATTGGGAGCAAGTCGCCGCTGAACGTGTTGCATGGAGGGAAAACATCAGAAATGGAATAAAGACAAAGGATAAAATTATTGCAGATAAGTCACACAGTGAGCGTGTGAGACGTAAGATGGTCATAATGGTGGAAATGATCACGTATTCACATGCACCCAATGTGAATGAACATTTACAGCGCGAATTGGCCTTATCAGTCACATTCGCTACCGCCATGGGTAAAAGTTATTATGCCTTTTTAAAGCACAAACTAGACAGCAAGGTGCCATGCTATATATATATACAGATGTTGAAAAATTCAAGTGCACGGTCTCCATGGCATCTGAAAATGTCTACCTGGCGCCTGAATTTTCAATAATTTTATAGCCTGTATTTGCAAACATATATTTGCTGGCTCAGGATTTTTAAAAAAAAAATTTAAAAATGCGGTGGCCTCCTGACTTCTATTTAGTTTTTCATCCCCTACCTCTTCTCTCTCTCTCTCACACACACAATCATGCAAGCACGCATGCACACACACTCACATACCATTCGCCACCATAGCCTCTGGGCATTCTTAACCGACTCCTGAAAATTAATAGTTTTCTTAGCCTATATTTGTAAAAAAATATATACTGGGTCCTGAGAAAAATGGGCTGGCACCTGAATTAATTTTAGTTTTGTCTAATCCTGGTCGGTTCTTATTTCAGATAATTGATCCTGACCACTGCAGTGGAAATCAAACATACTAACCATAAGGCCCATGCAAATTCATGGGCAGAGGGGAGTATGATATTCTCCAGTTCGTTATACGTAAACACTGTTCAGAGCTGGATTCAAATTTTACCCGGATCTACTAAGTACATATGAAAATAAAAATTCAGTTAGCTGGTTAGTTATCTGTTAAAATATCATTTTTGCACTCTGGACAAGTCTGTAGTTGCTCAGATTCTTCCCCAAACATATCCATCAGCGTCCGGTGGTTAGCAGTGCTACTTCTGTGTTGGCTGATGAGTCCCCTCGTTCTCCAGATGTTCCTCTTGTGTCAGGTCATGTTAATTCCTACTTCCAAGTCTCTCATTCTGGACAATGATGTGGATTCATTGGCTTCAAATTCCCTCATTCTCAACATCTCTCTAAGGGCATTAATAACCTTGGCACAATGCATGGATTGACCATCTGCAAGGGATGCAGAGCCAGCAAGTTTATCAGCTCATTATTTTCTCTTAACTTCCGCATGTCCAGGAATGAAGACGAAGGTCACTCTATGGACAACAAACCTCTGCATGCAACGTTTCAGTCCACATAATAACAGGTTGATTTATTTCATTTAGAGGCCCACACAGCCTCATATGAGTACTAAATGTTTTGAATTTTCTGGGAGAATAGGCCATGAGGGTGAGTGCTGGCAACTTAAATGTTGCCCTACTTGTTGTGTTCAGTAATGTTTTCTATTATCATATATTTAGCCTTTCACCTTCTCATCTTACTTCTAGATTCTTCTTTTGTTCACTTGAAATTTATCTATAGCTGCAATGCTGTCTCTTGTATGAACATCACTGTCTTTTCTTAGTTCACTCAGTGATGACTTCAAGATGAAAATAGTGAGTCACACTGATCATGTCATACAATTTTCTAACTCACTTCAAAAGATGGCTATGCCACACTAGGCAAAACTCTTGAATTTGCACATAACTTGACTAAAATACAAGAGTAAAAACTACTTCAGATGATTTATAAAGTAACATCTTTATTTCAAAGACAAATTAATAATAATATTCTTCACAGCAAATTTGTTCTCTTAGCTTTATTCTATGGCAAACAATATGCTTAATGGCCAGATAAGTCTTTATTTGTAGATTTTGCATTACTTGCCATGAAGGAGACGTTGTTGTGTAGTAGTAAAGTACTCACTAAGAAGAAATAGATCTGGGATCATAGCCCATGCATTTTTTCCAACAAGTATGACTTTGGAGTCAAACCAGCCTTATAAAATGAGTTCTAATTAAAGATTAGAAGCTTTGAGAATGACTAAAACAATTACCAATAATCTACAAACATTCTTTACCAGGTGCCTGCACAGAATAGGCCTACAAAGGTGTGACAGATTCAGCAATGTGGAGCTTAGGGAGAGAACTAAAGAGATTCCAGCAAAAAGGTGAGGATATGGTACAATGAGAAAACTTAATAATAGCATAATTAGAAAGTCCTTTTACTGGAATCCACAGGGCAAAATAAGAGCGAGACATAAAATGACACTCAGAAGAGAATAAGAAACAAGAGATGAGCAATATCGGAAAGACATGGAGCCATCTGCAAGAGAGCCAAAGATAGGACACCTTGACGTGAACTGCCAAGTGACTATGCTCCAATGTTGGATAATGGGCAGAAGAAGAAGACAGTTCACCATCTACTTCTGTGTTTAAAAGTCGCTTAAAAGTCGACAGGGTCGACTTCATTGCACCGGGTTTTATCCCATATGGCTCGGTTTCTTTCCGCAGCATGGAAAGCGTCGCACAAAGCATGAACTCCGTAGCTTTTAGCGACGACCCACACGAGTCTCCGAAACATTTAACTCGTAAACCAAAAGGTGCGGCCCGGAATCGAACCCACAACCTTCGGAGCACGAGTCAAACGGCTTGACCACTTCGCCACAGAGACTCTCTGTGTTACTGTAAAGATATGTATCCTCAGCACATGTAACCTCTCCTGTAATTATATGACGATTTTGTGTAATCCTCACTGTGAATGTGCTTGCTGCACATTATTTCATTGCAGTTAAAAGCTTACTTCATAATTTCTATTATAATTATAAACTTACTTCACCATAATACAAAGCTTCCTGCTTGCCACTCTCCTTGTAAAGGCCAATGTTGGCATGTATAAGCTCATCTTTCTTCATAGAGTTTAAATGTATTTCAGTCGCTTCATATATTTCAAAACAATATTCAGGAACTGCTTCCATAAGCAGCTGGTAAAATGCATTTTTATAAAATCCTAAATTTGCTGGTGGATTGTGTGTTTTGAATTTGTTTATTTCTGACTTCAGGGTCTTGAACACCCAGAAGCGATCAATAATCGGGACACTCATAAATCTTTTGGCCATGTCTTTGGAAAAATGTCTGGTGTAGTTCCAAATACTCAAAGGCCGAGACTTGAAGGTTTTATTAACTTTTTCATCACTTTTCAGAGGCAAGGTTTGTGGAATCAATAGTGCTATGTACAAGAGGCCAAATGTTGTTTCTCTATCCAGTTTTGTACTTTCTCCTAGTGAGCCCTTCAGAAACAGAAAGTCTTCAAGGGTTTGTAGAAATAAGTACTCACACATGACATTACCGTCATTGAACTTATCAGCTGCCGGACGAAAACGCACTCTGAACATATATTTCTGAGGGCTGCCTATGCCTTTCTTGAAAACATAATTTAAAGGAAGCCATATTTTTTCTGCTGGCAGAGCAAGCAAACCAAATGTTGGGAGATACTTGTTGAGTCCGCGGGTCTCAGCGTTTGCTTCTTGCACACATACAAAGCTGTAAATGTGTTTTATGCACATTACTAAAACTTCCTCGCATGTCAAGGCTTCAGAACCTTTGATGAACACTTGCATAGGCGGAATACCACCGTGAAATAAAATGTCAATTGATTCTTCGGCTACATTTGAGTTACTGTGTTGGCTGGCCATCTCGATGAAAAGTTAAAACAGCGCAACGTCTAGATAGAAAAGCTTTCACTTTCAGTAAAGTTTCAGTTCTTTCATTTTCAGATACAAAAATTCACACCAAAGCACATGAAACTTTAAATTAAACGCAAAAGACTTTGGGAATCAATAACAGGAAACAACAAGAGTTGAAATGCTGAGAAATTTGGTGTATAACTCTAGTAAAGACACCAAATTAAGTGTTAGTTTTAGTCACATAAGTGACATAACTAAGACGCCCAAACTTTCATCCAGGAACTATTGTATTCCTGGAATACCCACGCCTTCATAACTCCTCGAAGGAGATTCCGCGCATGACGAAAAGTAATTTCATAAAGTAGAAGAGTTTCAGCGTTAGCAGCTTTATGTATAGGAAATCAACGTTTAGGTAGAGCCCGTTACCTTGAATGGAATCTTTCTAGGGAAATGAAACCTTACACAAATGCATGCCGAAGTGTCGGACACACTGACCTTGGCATGCGTTAACTAGGTGTGATGAACTTGCCTCGAATAAGGAACCTCGAAGAAGAAGATAAACTGTCTCGTTAACGAAGACTTTGCTGAGAATTATCAAAATCAATGCAAAGAACTAGAAAGTAAAATACAACCCGATAGGAGAAAATTAATGTGGGTTTGTAGAAGGCAAGGGAACAGTAAATGCTGTGTATATACTGAGAACTGTAATTGAACGTTCTATAGAAGTAAACAAAGATCTATATCAAATTATCTTTGCTTTATTGACTACACGAAGGCTTTCCATAAAGTGAGACATGTCAACATGCTTGCTTGTGTTCGTTGGCTTGAGCTCCAACGCGAAGCCCTGAATGCGTCCTAGTGGACACGACTGTGATGCCGTGCATGCTGCTCGCTCACAGTTATCTGTAGTAGTTAGGAAGTTGTGCACGATGGGGTAGTCACACGCAAAAGAATTGTACAAATATCAAATTTGTATCTAATTCTCATGTTGTACCATTGTTGCCTTTACGTTCTAGAGTATGGCACTTAAAGCGGACCTTAACAAACCAAACCAAAGCATTTACTAGTTGGCGGACTAGTTCTTTTTCTTTTCTCCTTTCCTTCCCAGAGTAATTGATGGTGCTCAGTTCTAAGAAAACAATTTTATAAGTGAATCGCAGATTGGATTTCTGGGCGTACTTTTTTTTTTTTTTTTTTTTAATAAACTTGACCTCTCTTTTCCATCACCACAAAGTTACCTATTTTGGAAGTCGGCAACTGTCAACTACTACTACTACTACTACTATTACTACTACTACTACTACTATTGCTCCTTCTTCTGCGCTTCCCGCAGCTCCTCTTCCCTGCTCCGCCTCTTCATGTCGTCCCTGCTCCTCCCCCTGGTGGCGTCCCTGCTCCGCCTCCTGGTGCCGTCCCTGTCTTTCCTCCTTCTGCTACTGCTGCTCCTCTTTGTGCTACCTTGGTTTCCTCCTGGTGCTCCTCCTGGTGCTCCCCCTGCTGCTGCTCCTTCTTCTGCTGCTGCCACACTGCTTCTCCTCTCCTTCTCCTCCTGCTGCTCATGTGCCCTCTAAATCCGGACCTCTTCCCTTGAATAAATCAAGGAGCAGGGTCCCTCAAGCCTGCCCACCACAACCAGGTGAGGCACAACGGGTCGGAAACGCCACACACATATAGGATAACACTGCACCCCCGAGCCAGGCTCCAGGAAGTGGCTGGCGAAAACTCTGTTCCAGCCTGAACAGAGTTGGAGCACTCGACCCAGGAGTTGGCCTAGTAGTACAGCAGACGAAAACAAACAACGCATAGGACATGACGAAAACATGACCCCCGCTTCAGTGCTTATCTGAGTGTTGGTCTGAAGTGTCTGCCTATAGCGTCATTGTTGCGTCATGTCTGCATGGAAGGAGGCCAAACCCGAACAGTCTTCGATCCGTTTGTTTGTTTGCTTGCTTGCTTGTGTTCGCTAGCTGTGAACTCCAGCATGTAGTCCTGTATGTCGGATGAAGGCATCCTGTTGTCCAACATCAGTGTGATGTCATACAGGACCTGAGGTTTGCGTGAGTATCCGTTGTCCCATGTCTGGCTTATTGGTGTGCAGACTGGTGGTACAGGTAGACACTCTCCGACTTCGGAGGAATCGGCGATCCTATTGACTTTAGCCAGGACCTGTTGCCCAGGACGCTCGACGAGGACGCGTCAATAGGTCTTGGCCAGTATATAACCCGGCCCTGGTGCCTTGGAAACAACTCTGATGTCAACATGATAAAGTTGCTTGAAGATCTACACATTGATGGAAAAGACCTTAGACTTGTAAAAAAAACATATATTGGAAACAACAAGCTGCCATAAGGATTGATAATGATGTAGGTCAATATCAGCCTATTAAAAGAGGTGTGAGACAGGGATATGTAATGTCTCCAGATATTTATTCCATGTACAGTGACAATATTTTCAGAAACAGAAGATATGGAAGGAATCAACATTGGGGGACGATACATCAATAACATTAGATAAGCAGATGATACAGTCTTGATTGCAGACAATGAACAGGACCTGAGACATTTAGTAGAAGCGGTTGTTGCACACAGTGAGCAACTAGGGTTAGAATTGAATAGTAAGAAGACACAGATTATGGTTGTCACTGGGAAGAAGGAAATACCCCAATGTGATATACGAGTAAATGGACATATTCTTAAACAAGTTAATCGGTACAGTTATCTCGGAACAGTCATAACACCTGATGGGAGATGCCTTGAAGAGATTAGAACAAGAATTGCCATGGCGAAGGTAGCCTTTTGCAAGATGAAAAACATACTGACCAATAAAAAGATATCACTTGAAACGAGAAAAAGAGTGTTGAAGTGCTTCATAGAACCTGTACTTTTGTATGGATGTGAAGCGTGGACAATCAGCAGTCAAGCTGAAAAACATCTGATGGCTGTGGTAATTTGGTATCTGAGGAAGATGCAAAGAATACCATAGGACACACAGAAAAACCAATGAACAAGTCCTTCAAGAAACAAATGAAGATCGTAAACTGATTAGAGAATGAATGAATGAATGAATGAATGAATGAATGAACATCTTTATTTTCAAAAGGTTAAGAACTTGGCACGCAGGCCCGTCTGACATTCTGCCCTTCTTCACAATTTCCTCTCATACACTCTTTCATTCAACATCACATATGAAGCAAATTTTTGACAACAAAAGAACAATAGCATTATAACGCATGAAAAATAATCAATAACAAATGACTCACTGAGGTAATGTTTAACATGGGCATTATAAATACCTAAGGAAGGTGTAACGTGCCATACATATGGGAATGTTTTTTAGCTAGTTGTCGTTTGACATAATTTACCATTATTATTGCATTTTGTTTGTTTGTTTTGTTTATGGGGGAATGTAGTCTGTACTGAGGTAGTGTTCAAACAGACTGCGAATGTATGTATAATGATTTGTGGTGTCTTTGATTTCTTGTGGAAGATTGTTCCACAAGTGAGCGGCAGAGTATGCTAAGCTTGTTTTATATAAGTCTATCCTAGGTTTAGGGACATGAAGTATATTTAGTCGCTCGCTATGTCTTCCGTTATATTTAAACAATGGCCAAAGGTAGCTTGGAGCATTTTGAAATAGGATTTTGTGAATTAGTTTGGCCTTATTAAAAAGTAGTCGTTTGTGGAGTGGCAGTAACCGAAGACGTTTATGTAGGTTAGAATTGTCGGTGAGCTTTTCACCATTAATTAAACGCACTGCCCTTTTCTGGAGTGAATATAGGCGTTTTGTTATTGATTTGGAACATCCATCCCAGATTGTGGAGCAATAATCAATATGTGTTTGTATGTGGGAAGTATAGAATATCTTTCTTGTTTTTTCGTCAAGGAAATTTTTAATGTTGGCAAGGTGATATACTGTTTTTGGCTATTTGTTTAACGAGAGCATGAACATGTGAGTTAAAGGTTAGATTTTGATCTATGATAAGACCCAGTGGCTTGTGCTCGTTTACACTTTCTATAGGCATGCTACCAATGTGCAGCTGTAGAGTTCTCTGCAAGTTTAGCGTGTGAAGTCTTTGCCTGGTTCCTATTAACATAGATTTTGTTTTAGAAATGTTGATTTGCATGCGGTTTGTATGACTCCAGTTAACTACACTATTTATTTCCTGTTGCAATGATACTTCTAGCACAATACGATCAATAGCGTTTGTATATACTGTGCAGTCATCTGCAGAGATCGCAGGACGACGACAGATATAAGGGAAGATCGTTTATATAAATGGCAAATAACAGAGGGTTAAGAATAGATCCCTGCGACATTAGATGACATTAGATCTTTTACAGTCAAATTTTTTGGGCATGTTATGAGAAGAAATGACTTAGAGAACTTGGTGACAACTGGCAAGATCGAAGGGAAGAGACCAAGGGGAAGACCGAGAAGTAAATACCTGGATGGCTTGACCACGTGGCATTGTCGAGCGAGGAACACGAAGCTGATCCACGACTCTGGTGATCGAGTGAGATGGCAAAACATGACCGCCCATGTTTATCGGCATGGCACATGTTAGATGGTTGGTTAAGTACGTATAGCTTTTGATAACAAAAATATAACTGAGGATAGCAGTCAAAAGTTTAAATCAGGCGCACGAAGGCAGAAATTCTTGGTCCGGACACATACTCTAAGGCCCTCTGTCGAGGGTTGAGTCTGAACTCTAAGCTATAAACCCTCGGATGTGAGAGCCGAGCCGATACACACCTACCAAAACATGGAGGTGAGATACTAAGCACGCTACATGCCCAGTTCAGATACTTGTCCGAAGGCTCTCAGCTGGGGGATATGAGGGATCCCCGGATGAGAAGGCCTGGCCATTTTTCGCTCTGCTGCACCGAGTAAGTGCTGAGCCGGCAGCGCATGTAGCCTATCTCGTGAGCGAGTACTGAAAGGTAGAAGAAGTGCCCCAGTCGAATGAAATGGTTACAAAAACTGTCTGTATCTAACTCATAGAGAGTGTAGACAAAGGTGGAAAACGTCTCTATAACTAGTAATGGTACGCAAGGCTAGCGAATACATTGCGTGGTCCGAAGTCAAAAGCAAAAGCTTACCTAGTGGATGTCGCCCGCAGACTGACCGTTCCTGGTGTGTGCTTGAGCGACCAGTGGCAAGCGAGATGCCCAACACATGGAAGTGAGGAACTGAAGCAGCCATGAGCAGGACGTGGCAACTCCTCGGGTGAGCCCAGTCTCAGAGCAATATGTGCCGGCTCTGCAACTATTATGGAAGCCTCCTTGGATAGCGAGGGAATGCACATGGTCTGCCCCTGCCTTCCCTTGAGGGTTGACCATGATGTCGTTGACCGTTCGTTCTATCTTGACCAGCTGAGATGTGGGCGGCATCACAACAATAAGTCTAACGTGCCTCGAAACCCGAGGAAGGCTAACCTCATTAAAAAAAATGCCCGCCGAAGCCGGAAGTGCCGTCCTACGGGTGGCAAAATAAAAATTGGCACTACGTATTTACGTCCGAGTGAAACGTCTCGTCCGAATGTCTCTCGTGCTAGGAACAGCTCTGACTACCCAGTTTCCGAATGCCGCTCTTGTTTGGAACAGCTCTGACTAGGTAGTTTTCCGAATGTCCGTCGTGCCTGGAACAGCTCTGATAGGCACAAAGACAAGCACATGTCCGAACCGAAAACTCGCTGAGTGGATACCATCTGCAGACCTGTCTGGTTTGTGCGGGAACGGCCCGGGGCGAACGAAATGTCCAAAACATTGAAGTGGGGAATTAAAGCAGCCATGAGCAGGACGTGACGATTCCCTCGGTGAGCCCAGCACCAGAGCGTTATGTGTCGGCTCTGCAATTATGGAAGCCACCCAGGATGGCGGAAAATGCTATGGACTGTCCCTGCCTTCATTTGAGGGATGAACGTGCAGTCTTCGACTGTTCCAACTTGATCAGCTGGGAGGTGGACGGTACCACAAAAGTGAGAGTCTCCCAGGAATGCTAACCTAGTCAAAAATGCACGCTAAAAGTCGGATGTGTTGACCTACGGGTTTCGACCCAAGGGTGCCTAATCAGACACACCGCAATCACATCTGAAAAAACACTCCGGATGAACGCAAGGAAGAAGAAGAAGAAGACCATTTTACATATCTAGGATCAGCGGTAAATAGCAAATTATCCCTAGATCAAGAAATCAACATCCGGATTGGTAAGGCAGCAACAACAATGAACAGGTTAAGAAAAAGAGTCTGGGAGAACAGGAAGCTTACTGCCAAAACAAAAGTCCTTGTCTATCAAGCTTGTGTCCTTAGTACTCTTCTTTATGGCAGTGAAACTTGGACAACTTACTCACACCAAGAGAAACGTTTAAACAGCTTTCATATGCGGTGTCTGCGAAGAATTCTTGGTATTAAGTGGCAAGACAAAATCACAAATACTGAAGTATTGAAAGATCAGGTTGTGTGACGGTTTATTCCATGCTCAGTCTTCGTAGACTTAGATGGATAGGACATCATAGAAGGATGGATGGTGGTAGAATACCAAAGGACATCTTTTTTTGGTGAATTACAGATGGGTAAGAGATCTCAGGGTCGGTCTCTACTACGATACAAAGATGTGTGTAACCGGGACATGATTGATACAGGTATTGATAATGCACTTTGGGAGCAAGTCGCCGCTGAACGTGTTGCATGGAGGGCAAACATCAGAAATGGAATAAAGACAAAGGAGAAAATTATTGCAGATAAGTCACACAGCGAGCGTGTGAGACGTAAGATGGTGCATGATGGTGGAAATGACCACGTGTTCACATGCACCCACTGTGAACGAACATTTACAGCGCGAAATTGGCCTTATCAGTCACATTCACTACTGCCATGGGTAAAAGTTATTATGCCCTTTTGAAGCACAAATTATCGTCTGTCAAGACAGCAAGGTGCCAAATGAATGAATTAAGATTATACCAAGGCATTTAATAAAGTAAAACATGATGAACTTATTAAAATGTTGGAAGATGTAAACATTGATGCGAAAGATCTCAGAATAATAAAGAATATTTAGCAGCAATTAAAATGGGAAATAAAGAGGGTAATTATGAGCAAATAAACTCTAAGAGTAAAACAGGGATGTGTTTCATCATCAGATCTCTTCTCCCTCTATAGCGACATAATGATGAGAGAGACCAAAGAGATGCCAGGAACACTAGTTGAAGGTTATAATATAAACAATATACGCTATGCAGATGTCACAGTATTGGTGGCAAATAATGCAAAAGATCTACAGCAATTGTAGGACGTTATAATAACAGAGAATGCAAAGAAAGGACTCTCCTTGAATATCAAGAGAACAGTAACAATAGTGATGTGATTTCAAAGAAAAAGTGGCGTCTAAATGTGAAATGAAATAGAAGGGAAAATGAAGTAGATAATTTTAAATATATAGGGGCATTTATAATATCAGATGCAAGGTGCACAACAGAGATTAAGAACAGAAGAGAGCAACCAAAAGCTGAATTTCAGAAAATGAAAAGTATCTTATGCAATATGTCACTATCGTTGAATGTAGGGAAGAGAGTGCTGAAGTACTATATAGAACTTGTTTTTCTCTATGGTAGTGAATATTGAAATGTAAATGAACAAATTAGGAGGAACTTGAGGCATCAGCGATGTGGTTCCTGAGACGTATGTCGCGAATTCCTTGGACTGCCAGAATAACCGACGACTATTGCCCGAAAGAGGCTAATGAAACTAGAACACTAGATACAGCAATAAGAAACAGACGAGTTTTCTTTGATCATGTTATGAGAAGAGAGACAACAGAGAACATTGTGACGACTGGAAATATCAAGATGAAGAGAGATAGAGGCCGATGAAGAGAAATGAAGCTGGATTTATAGAGACGGTGGCATTGAGGAATATCATCAGGAGAGTTGATCCAGAATACCAAAGAATGAGATATGTGGAGAGACATGAATGCCTACTCCAGCGGGCACGACACTTGATGATGATGATATGTGTGTGTGTGTGTGTGCACGTGCGTGCGTGTTTATATGTGTGTGTATATAGTTATTCCAGCTGCCGATCACCATAACAAACCGGAATACATAAGTGGTGAACCTTCCATGTTTTATTTCACTTATCAGTCTGTTCCAATGACACACACTTTTGAGGACAGTTTATGACTGACTGGATGGTGCCTGATTTTGTTTTTATGGAGTGAAATAGCCAGTCTCAGACCAGCCCTCTGTGGGTGCCTTTTACAATATGCCCAGGAGGTCTACAGTGTTACTATTCTTAACTTCCTCATGAGGACGCGAAAACAACAGGCATGAAATGTTGATTCCAGAATTCATAAGCACAAGGGAAACAACTCGAATATGGTATGTTTTAAAATTTGAAAATGAGTAGTCTCCCTTTTATTTATAGCACAATAAATTCGCATATATTGATTAGAGCTCATAGAAGTAGAGATTAGAGGATACATTAGACAATATAAATAAATTGAAACCTTTAGTTACCATAACGTGATTTCAACCTGTCACCTCCAGATGAAAGCAGTGCCTCGCTGTAGTAACACTATGTACTTTGAAGTACGGCAAACTCGACAGCAACATTGAGTTGAACCAAACCAATTTAAATGCCACTTTTGAACCACCCTTGGTGTATTTTGGCGCTCAGATCATTTCATAGGCATCCGGTGCAGTAAGGGATGCTGGTAATGGATCTGATTAGCAATTTCAATTTGTAATGTGTGTTGGGAGAGCTTGGAGGTAGCGATGATGTGGTTTCTGAGATGCTCGTGGCGAACACCTTAGTCGGCCAGAAAAAGAAGAAAGATTTTTTTACGCAATAGCCTAAAGGAAGATAGATAACGATGCCTGGTATTGGCTAAATATAGTAGAACATTATACCCAACTATAAGAAAGAGACAAATAGGTATTTGTGTATGGGTCACATAATGAGAAGAGAGGCATTGGAGTGCATAATGACGACGGGAAAGATCAGTGGTAGAATAGTCAGTGGCAGACAGACAGAAATGCTGTCTTGGGGGTCTAAGAGGATGGTATGGCAGAGTATCAGCATTAGTATTGATCAAGAACACCAAGTACTGGGATGGGTGGAGCAGCATGGCTAATGATAAATGTTTGTGTTGCATGTGCCAGATTATGGTAGTGTTGAGTTAAGTAGCGATATTATTACAGTTGGGACATTCCCTTATGCGCCAATTCCTCCTCTTTAACAGCCAGTGATGAGTTCCAATACTAAAGGTGCCCGTTGCAATATGATTATATGTCCGTTTTGCTTTATCTCTGAGTGACAACTTTTGAAAAGATCCTATGACGACCCCTAGCTGCTGCATTCTCCCTAGACCATGATAGTCTATCTGTTCTGTGTTATTCACGTGCTCCCAGAGGGTTACACCACATCTGCCTTATTATGTATCAAATCATCCCTTAATGATGTAGTACCTGCCAATATATCTGCCTATTCATTTCCAACCACACCAGTGTGTCCTGGAGGAAAGATCCAGTGAATGCTCATAACCCACGACCTTTGAATCGATGCATGCCAATCTGCATGAAGCATGCCAGTCTTCACTGTTGTCAGCATGCTTTGTGGATCAGTTACAATCACAACATGCGTATACTGTTGTTCTCCAACCAGCGGCAAACTGCAGTAACTTCCTTCCACCTCCATTCTTAGACTTGAGGTTGTGGTGTCATATGCCAAGCTCTCCTTTACTAAACATTGGCCATTTGACACTTTTTTGCCTCTTAACACAGAACTATCGATATAATCACATCAGAGTAGTCATGAATTAATTCATCTGAATTTCTACTTTCACAGCGCCTGCAGGCAACTCCCTATCTTCACGGCTCAATGTGATTATAACCAAAACAAACCTGCATTTCTATTCGGCACTCTGACCCACTTCTTGCTTCTGTCAATCTTCTCAAGTGGGCACACTTCTCTGATGCTATTTCTGCCTAAGCCATCCATAATCCTCCTCTTAGCAGCCTGTGGCCCTTGACTGCATCCAGGGAGTCATGCAGGTGATCCTTGTCCGCAGAAACCTTGAGGTATGACCTTGCCTGCAAAACCTTGAGTTTGTCTGCTTTGGTCGACAATGTCTGGATGTATCACATACACACTATTGGGGTGTCCATTGTACATCCCAGAATCACCCTCATGGCTTCATTCTGTATGTGCTCTAGTTCCATAAGCTGACACTTTGAGACAGTGAGCAGTCCCAGTCCATACTTTATCACTGAAATGATCAAGTGCTGAAAAAGTGTGAATAGCATTTTCTGCTCCATTTCCCTTGCTTCCATACGCTTCAGTGTATTGAGCCCCTTCTGAAACTTTGTAATCACAACTTCAACACGATCCCTAAAGGACAGGCTTCTATCAAAAGTGATTCCCAGGTACTTCAGTCTGCTTTCTCTATTCACATTTCTACTATTTATTGTGAGTCTTGGGAGGTCAGATTTAACAATCTTATGTCCAGAAAGCACCACAAGACAGGTGTCTTTTCTGTGTTAATGACAGCATTCATCTCCAGACACCAATCCATGACTTTGTCCATTGTCGCCTGCAGCTCCTGAGCTATTTAAGTCCCTACACTGCCTGTATGTGAGTACATCATCTGCAAATGTTAGTATCCTTCCAGCCCCTGGTGCTTCAAAGCTTGCAATCTTGCCCGTATACACATTGAAAAACACAGGAGAAATTGCCAACCCCTATGGTGCTTATGGTATTGACTGGTCAAGGCAGATGTAGTTTGATCCCTTGGGGTCTAAGAGGATGGTATGGCAGAGTATCAGCATTAGTATTGATCAAGAACACCAAGTACTGGGATGGGTGGAGCAGCTGTTTCAAAACTGCATTATTTATATCAGCTAGTCTGAAGCAAGTTAAAGTATGTGCCTAGGATGTATGATCACAGAGGATGGGAGAATAGAGAGAAATCAAAATCAGATGTCAAAAAGCAAGTGAGCTTATACATCAACTGTCTCCAATGCCGAAACATAAAAATAAACCTATATCAGCAAAACAACAGATAATAAATATCATATTCACACCAACCCTATGCTACCAATGTCAAACTTGGACAATTTCAAGATCACATTTAAGTAAAATCAACACCTGTGAGATCAGATGCCAGAGAAGAGCTGTAATTTTAACTATCCAAAACGGAGTAAGAAATGATGTTATCAGACTGCAAGTGGGATCAAGACCTTGTGCCACATACATTGAAAGGCAGAAGATCAAATGGTTGGGCCATCTTGTTAGAATGCAACACCATCAGATACAGCACTGGTCCTACACAAAAGAATATCTGATATGAGAGCAAGAGGGTGCCCGAGAAATAAAAAAATTGGTTGAGGACATCAGAGACATTGTACATTCACACGGAATGACACTATCCAATGCCACGTATCAGTCGCTGGAATTTCAACTATTCCTCCCCACAATGCTTGACAGTAGACGTGAAAGATTACGATGATGACAATAATGAGTAAGTGAAATTTATCTTTATCTATGTTTCTCTACTGTTACAGTTTATCACAATCCTGTTTATGTGAACATCTTTACTCATCGATCTCGACAGCACCATGACCAACCAATACAAACTTATACAATGAGGATACATTCACTAGAATATTCGAAGATCAGCATGGCCAAATGAATAAGAGCATTTTCTAAGTTTGGTGCTAAGTTTAATTTCTTTTGACTTCCATAAATTCCTCAGTGTTATAAAAGTTCATCCAGCCTTCTGTTTTCTTTTTCTATCTTTATCTGTTCCCCCATCTGTGACCTCACTGCAATTAAATAGGTATATGATTCTGTCTATTGCCGTTCATCAGATCCAGATGGGATAAAACCTGGTGCAATGAAGTCAATCCTCTTGTCTCGAACATTTAACCTGCAACTGAAGTGATTTCTTTATTCACCTTGCCATACATGCCACTTGAAGCAGCTTGTAGTATACTATGAATTGAAGGATGATTTTTCATAGCTTTCTTACAATGTTTTACACGATGATTTTCAATAACTTTCTCAGTATTCCAAAAGTGAACAATTGGAAAACATGAAGTTCTGGTCATCTTTACAAAATTACAAAGGGAATAAAAAAGAAAAAACAAGAAGAAGAAAGAGGATGCTATGGCCTTCATCAGTGAATAAAATGACAAAATTTCACAACAAAACACAAAAAGTGAAAATGACATTAACGTAACTACATTAAGGAATAATACTATAGAATTATCTGAAATATAAAAGTGCTCCATTTCAGTATTTCAAAGGATTTTTATTTTGCCCTTCTCTTATAGTGATATATTGAACAATTTCAACATCTTTCTTAGCCCTCTGTTTTGTGTCTTCTTCTTGAAGGAGGTTTGCATGTTACAATGACCCCAAGAGCTTTGCTGATGGTAGCATAGCTACTGGTAAGGTTTCCCATGTTGGACAGATCAAGTATAGGAATCGGAAGACATGACTCAAACCTGTGCCTTATAGGTAGAATAGAGACAGTCAAATGCTAGGTACCTGATGAAGAAAGACACAAAACTACTGCTTTGTAGGTAGGACAGGGACAATCAAAGGTTAGTTACCTGACAAAGAGAGATGCAAACCTGCCTTGTAGGTAGACTAGAGACAGTCAAAGGTTAGGGAAAGCAAACTAAAAGAAATGCTTGTCAAAACTGGATGTACAGGCTGAAGAAAAAAAAGCTATCAAAAATTCACATTATGATGATGAAATCTTTCTTATAGTATCTGAAAGGATGATTTTTAAAACAGCATTTTTGTGTGTGAAACATTTTAATTGGTCTTTAAACAACCATAATAAACTGGTGTCTCAAGGAATGGTTTTTAATGGGTTCTTGAAATATCATTTTATTACAAATGATCATTTTAAATTGATGTCCTTAAGACATAATAAATAAGTGACTAAAAGAATCATTATATGTGACACTAAAGCAGCTTTTTAAATAAGCAACTAAAAGACAATAAACTGATATCTTAATGGGTAAGTTTTAATAAGTGTCAGAAATTTATTTTAAAAAGTTGTCTTAAATTAAAAGTGTTTATGATGCTTAATTGACAGTTACAATATTACTGAAAGAGGGCTGAATACATTGAAGATATGAGATATTGAAAAGACCTATTTGACCACAGTTTGAACTGAGCATGAACTGAACACTTCTGACTATCATATCCACTACGTGAAGACTAGAAAGTCTTAGTGAACTGAATTTATATAAAAAGTGATTTGTGACAAGATATTTTTCTACAATAAATACAAAACAAGCAATAAAATTACCTATGTGGGAAAAAACATTTTACAATGATGCAAAAATCATAAGGCAACCATCACATAGTAACATCTTGTAACAGTAACATTACAAAAAGCACATATCAAGAATCAAGGGACACAATCACAACAAAAATTAAAGGGCCCGTTTCTATACCTTGGGGTTTACTGGGTATATGGTGCTAACCCCATATTTTAGAGACCAACCCCCACTCCATCATACCGGCCATCTTTACTTCTCAGAATATTTTCTGGTAAACCTGACAACCCAGATTCACAGTCAGCTGCAGGGTATTTGGGGACAAATGGCTTTGCACTGATTTTCACAATGATGATAAAGAGAGCGAGTTGTGAGAGAGAGTTGTGTCAGGTCTTAGTCAGATATGACTGAGCTACCGTATAACAGTAGACGGTACTACCTGCTTTCTGTTAGCACCGAACGTTGGGCGGTGCTTACCAAACCCGACACCCCACATTGTGCCAACGGCTTCGGGTGGAAGAGTGCAATTGGGAGGGTACAAGCCTTACCCTGGTGCGAGAAAATGAAACCTAAAGACAAAGTGTCATGGCAGGGCAGACCAGGCCCTAAGCCTTGGTTGGCGGCTGGTCTAGGATCAAAGCTCAGACTGGCGGACATTTAGAGCATTGCTTTGCTGATCCGGCAGCTTCTGCAGCTTGTCTTGCTCCAGATGTACAGGTGTTACCTTTCCTATGGAGTGAACTAGGCAGGCCGAGAGAGGGATCATGCTGCATGGGCAACACATGATCTCTTTATTTTAGCCCAGACTTTGTGCTATGGAGAGGCAATAACCCACTTCTGACCGTACTCATTACCAGCACAGTTGCATGCAATAAACTACTGAACATAAAATGACCAAGAAACATCACAACAGCCAAAAAATACTAGGATTGACTGTGAGGTCCTGCAAAAGACATGTAAAAAAACTACACCCATTTTAAGCTGGGCCAACCTGGAAGTTTAAACAAATCCCCACCTTGAAGGGGATTCAAACACATGACTACCAGGGGCAGCACTACTATCACATAGCGCAGCAATAATATGGCAACTATCACATATCGCAGCAATAATATGGCAACTATCACATATCGCAGCAATAATATGGCAACTATCACATAGCGCAGCAATAATATGGCAACTATCACACAGTGCAGCAATAATATGGCAACAATCACACAGTGCAGCAATAATATGGCAACAATCACACAGTGCAGCAATAATATGGCAACTATCACATAGCGCAGCAATAATATGGCAACTATCACATAGCACAGAATAATATGGCAACTATCACATAGCGCAGCAATAATATGGCAACAATCACACAGTGCAGCAATAATATGGCAACTATCACATAGCGCAGCAATAATATGGCAACTATCACACATTGCAGCAATAATATGGCAACAATCACACAGTGCAGCAATAATATGGCAACAATCACACAGTGCAGCAATAATATGGCAACTATCACATAGCGCAGCAATAATATGGCAACTATCATATAGCGCAGCAATAATATGGCAACTATCACATAGCGCAGCAATAATATGGCAACTATCACATAGCCCAGCAATAATATGGCAAATATCACATAGCGCAGCAATAATATGGCAACAATCACACAGTGCAGCAATAATATGGCAACAATCACACAGTGCAGCAATAATATGGCAACTATCACATAGCCCAGCAATAATATGGCAACTATCACATAGCCCAGCAATAATATGGCAACTATCACACAGTGCAGCAATAATATGGCAACTATCACATAGCGCAGCAATAATATGGCAACTATCACATAGCGCAGCAATAATATGGCAACTATCACATAGCCCAGCAATAATATGGCAACTATCACATAGCGCAGCAATAATATGGCAACTATCACATAGCGCAGCAATAATATGGCAACTATCACACAGTGCAGCAATAATATGGCAACAATCACACAGTGCAGCAATAATATGGCAACTATCACATAGCGCAGCAATAATATGGCTGTCACATGTCGTTCTTGATGATAATATCAATGTTCTTGATGATCTTTGTTTGATATTGTCGTGTGATGGTCGTTGTCTAGGTAACGATGTTCATGGTGTGTCAATTGAGATATCTAACTGTCTCTTAATCCAACTCACCCCAGAAGTGCACCTTCACCAGTCATGAAACAAGATTGAGTTGGCGCACATAATCCTTTATTCCAGAAATAAGACGAACAGACGGAACATATATATATATATCCAGAAACAATGTAATCCATAGAATATAAATATCCTCCTCACAATTTAACCAGCACACATCAATGCCTTCTCACGGCCTGCTTCTTATCACATCCACAAGACAGGTAATCAAGCTACTATCCACGGCTGGACATCCTACAATACAACCCACACAATGGGTCGGAGCCACTGCTCAACTATGCAACCCACTCTGGGTTTTAGGCCCTCACTCCCTATAGAACCCACTCTGGTTCAGGCCTGTCTTCATAACTCGGAGAACAACACAACACGGAGATCTCTAACTCCGCTTCTCCTTAGACTACCGATCAGTTCGGCATCTACACATCAACTCCCTGAAGTCCCTTGACTTCACACAAAGCTAACCTGTCCTTCCCCCATCCCCTGGGGTCCACGCTCACCCTTCCCATTATTTTATTTCTCAGGACTGGCTGTTTTCTCATAGCCAGGTCAGTCACTTTACTGTCTCCCACTCTCATCTCCATTCTTCCTCATGCCCGGTCACTCACCTCAATGTCAATGACCCAGGCTTATGTCATCACCCCCCTCTTAAAAGAAAACTTCGTTTTCAAATATTGGGCGACTATAACTTACTAAACATGTGACCCAGACATATTGCCTGGGTAGCCCTAAGTATGGCAACTATCACATAGCGCAGCAATAATATGGCAACAATCACACAGTACAGCAATAATATGGCAACTATCACATAGCGCAGCAATAATATGGCAACTATCACACAGTGCAGCAATAATATGGCAACAATCACACAGTGCAGCAATAATATGGCAACAATCACACAGTGCAGCAATAATATGGCAACTATCACATAGCGCAGCAATAACATGGCAACTATCACATAGCGCAGCAATAATATGGCAACTATCACATAGCGCAGCAATAATATGGCAACTATCACACAGTGCAGCAATAATATGGCAACAATCACACAGTGCAGCAATAATATGGCAACAATCACACAGTGCAGCAATAATATGTCAACTATCATATAGCACAGCAATAATATGGCAACAATCACACAGTGCAGCAATAATATGGCAACTATCATATAGCACAGCAATAATATGGCAACTATCACATATCGCAGCAATAATATGGCAACTATCACATAGCGCAGCAATAATATGGCAACTATCACAAAGCGCAGCAATAATATGGCAACTATCACACAGTGCAGCAATAATATGGCAACTATCACATAGCGCAGCAATAATATGGCAACTATCACATAGCGCAGCAATAATATGGCAACTATCACATAGCGCAGCAATAATATGGCAACTATCACACAGCGCAGCAATAATATGGCAACTATCACACAGTGCAGCAATAATATGGCAACAATCACACAGTGCAGCAATAATATGGCAACAATCACACAGTGCAGCAATAATATGGCAACTATCACATAGCCCAGCAATAATATGGCAACTATCACATAGATCAGCAATAATATGGCAACTATCACACAGTGCAGCAATAATATGGCAACTATCACACAGTGCAGCAATAATATGGCAACTATCACATAGCGCAGCAATAATATGGCAACTATCACATAGCGCAGCAATAATATGGCAACTATCACATAGCGCAGCAATAATATGGCAACTATCACATAGCGCAGCAATAATATGGCAACTATCACATAGTGCAGCAATAATATGGCAACTATCACATAGCGCAGCAATAATATGGCAACTATCACATAGCGCAGCAATAATATGGCAACTATCACACAGTGCAGCAATAATATGGCAACAATCACACAGTGCAGCAATAATATGGCAACTATCACATAGCCCAGCAATAATATGGCAACTATCACATAGCCCAGCAATAATATGGCAACTATCACATAGCGCAGCAATAATATGGCAACTATCACATAGCGCAGCAATAATATGGCAACTATCACACAGTGCAGCAATAATATGGCAACTATCACATAGCGCAGCAATAATATGGCAACTATCACATAGCGCAGCAATAATATGGCAACTATCACATAGCGCAGCAATAATATGGCAACTATCACATAGCGCAGCAATAATATGGCAACTATCACATAGCGCAGCAATAATATGGCTGTCACATGTCGTTCTTGATGATAATATCAATGTTCTTGATGATCTTTGTTTGATATTGTCGTGTGATGGTCGTTGTCTAGGTAACGATGTTCATGGTGTGTCAATTGAGATATCTGTCTCTTAATACAACTCACCCCAGAAGTGCACCTTCACTAGTCATGAAACAAGATTGAGTTGGCGCACATAATCCTTTATTCCAGAAATAAGACGAACAGACGGAACATATATATATATATATATATATCCAGAAACAATGTAATCCATAGAATATAAATATCCTCCTCACAATTTAACCAGCACACATCAATGCCTTCTCACGGCCTGCTTCTTATCACATCCACAAGACAGGTAATCCAGCTACTATCCACGGCTGGACATCCTACAATACAACTCACACATTGGGTCGGAGCAACTGCTCAACTATGCAACCCACTCTGGGTTTTAGGCCCTCACTCCCTATAGAACCCACTCTGGTTCAGGCCTGTCTTCATAACTCGGAGAACAACACAACACGGAGATCTCTAACTCCGCTTCTCCTTAGACTACCGATCAGTTCGGCATCTACACATCAACTCCCTGAAGTCCCTTGACTTCACACAAAGCTAACCTGTCCTTCCCCCATCCCCTGGGGTCCACGCTCACCCTTCCCATTATTTTATTTCTCAGGACTGGCTGTTTTCTCATAGCCAGGTCAGTCACTTTACTGTCTCCCACTCTCATCTCCATTCTTCCTCATGCACGGTCACTCACCTCAATGTCAATGACCCAGGCTTATGTCATCACCCCCCTCTTAAAAGAAACTTCGTTTTCAAATATTGGGCGACTATAACTTACTAAACATGTGACCCAGACATATTGCCTGGGTAGCCCTAAGTATGGCAACTATCACATAGCGCAGCAATAATATGGCAACAATCACACAGTACAGCAATAATATGGCAACTATCACATAGCGCAGCAATAATATGGCAACTATCACACAGTGCAGCAATAATATGGCAACAATCACACAGTGCAGCAATAATATGGCAACAATCACACAGTGCAGCAATAATATGGCAACTATCACATAGCGCAGCAATAATATGGCAACTATCACATAGCGCAGCAATAATATGGCAACTATCACATAGCGCAGCAATAATATGGCAACTATCACATAGCGCAGCAATAATATGGCAACTATCACACAGTGCAGCAATAATATGGCAACTATCACATAGCGCAGCAATAATATGGCAACTATCACATAGCGCTGCAATAATATGGCAACTATCACATAGCGCAGCAATAATATGGCAACTATCACATAGCGCAGCAATAATATGGCAACTATCACATAGTGCAGCAATAATATGGCAACTATCACATAGCGCAGCAATAATATGGCAACTATCACATAGCCCAGCAATAATATGGCAACTATCACATAGCCCAGCAATAATATGGCAACTATCACATAGCGCAGCAATAATATGGCAACAATCACACAGTGCAGCAATAATATGGCAACTATCACATAGCGCAGCAATAATATGGCAACTATCACACAGTGCAGCAATAATATGGCAACTATCACATAGCGCAGCAATAATATGGCAACTATCACATAGCGCAGCAATAATATGGCTGTCACACATCGTTCTTGATGATAATATCAATGTTCTTGATGATCTTTGTTTGATATTGTCGTGTGATGGTCGTTGTCTAGGTAACGATGTTCATGGTGTGTCAATTGAGATATCTAATTGTCTCTTAATTCAACTCACCCCAGAAGTGCACCTTCACCAGTCATGAAACAAGATTGAGTTGGCGCACATAATCCTTTATTCCAGAAATAAGACGAACAGACGGAACATATATATATATCTAGAAACAATGTAATCCATAGAATATAAATATCCTCCTCACAATTTAACCAGCACACATCAATGCCTTCTCACGGCCTGCTTCTTATCACATCCACAAGACAGGTAATCCAGCTACTATCCACGGCTGGACATCCTACAATACAACCCACACATTGGGTCGGAGCCACTGCTCAACTATGCAACCCACTCTGGGTTTTAGGCCCTCACTCCCTATAGAACCCACTCTGGTTCAGGCCTGTCTTCATAACTCGGAGAAAAACACAACACGGAGATCTCTAACTCCGCTTCTCCTTAGACTACCGATCAGTTCGGCATCTACACATCAACTCCCTGAAGTCCCTTGACTTCACACAAAGCTAACCTGTCCTTCCCCCATCCCCTGGGGTCCACGCTCACCCTTCCCATTATTTTATTTCTCAGGACTGGCTGTTTTCTCATAGCCAGGTCAGTCACTTTACTGTCTCCCACTCTCATCTCCATTCTTCCTCATGCACGGTCACTCACCTCAATGTCAATGACCCAGGCTTATGTCATCACCCCCCTCTTAAAAGAAAAACTTCGTTTTCAAATATTGGGCGACTATAACTTACTAAACATGTGACCCAGACATATTGCCTGGGTAGCCCTAAGTATGGCAACTATCACATAGCGCAGCAATAATATGGCAACAATCACACAGTACAGCAATAATATGGCAACTATCACATAGCGCAGCAATAATATGGCAACTATCACACAGTGCAGCATAATATGGCAACAATCACACAGTGCAGCAATAATATGGCAACAATCACACAGTGCAGCAATAATATGGCAACTATCACATAGCGCAGCAATAATATGGCAACTATCACATAGCGCAGCAATAATATGGCAACTATCACATAGCGCAGCAATAATATGGCAACTATCACATAGCGCAGCAATAATATGGCAACTATCACACAGTGCAGCAATAATATGGCAACTATCACATAGCGCAGCAATAATATGGCAACTATCACATAGCGCTGCAATAATATGGCAACTATCACATAGCGCAGCAATAATATGGCAACTATCACATAGCGCAGCAATAATATGGCAACTATCACATAGCACAGCAATAATATGGCAACTATCACATAGCGCAGCAATAATATGGCAACTATCACATAGCGCAGCAATAATATGGCAACTATCACATAGCCCAGCAATAATATGGCAACTATCACATAGCACAGCAATAATATGGCAACTATCACATAGCGCAGCAATAATATGGCAACAATCACACAGTGCAGCAATAATATGGCAACTATCACATAGCGCAGCAATAATATGGCAACTATCACACAGTGCAGCAATAATATGGCAACTATCACATAGCGCAGCAATAATATGGCAACTATCACATAGCGCAGCAATAATATGGCTGTCACACATCGTTCTTGATGATAATATCAATGTTCTTGATGATCTTTGTTTGATATTGTCGTGTGATGGTCGTTGTCTAGGTAACGATGTTCATGGTGTGTCAATTGAGATATCTAATTGTCTCTTAATTCAACTCACCCCAGAAGTGCACCTTCACCAGTCATGAAACAAGATTGAGTTGGCGCACATAATCCTTTATTCCAGAAATAAGACGAACAGACGGAACATATATATATATCCTAGAAACAATGTAATCCATAGAATATAAATATCCTCCTCACAATTTAACCAGCACACATCAATGCCTTCTCACGGCCTGCTTCTTATCACATCCACAAGACAGGTAATCCAGCTACTATCCACGGCTGGACATCCTACAATACAACCCACACATTGGGTCGGAGCCACTGCTCAACTATGCAACCCACTCTGGGTTTTAGGCCCTCACTCCCTATAGAACCCACTCTGGTTCAGGCCTGTCTTCATAACTCGGAGAAAAACACAACACGGAGATCTCTAACTCCGCTTCTCCTTAGACTACCGATCAGTTCGGCATCTACACATCAACTCCCTGAAGTCCCTTGACTTCACACAAAGCTAACCTGTCCTTCCCCCATCCCCTGGGGTCCACGCTCACCCTTCCCATTATTTTATTTCTCAGGACTGGCTGTTTTCTCATAGCCAGGTCAGTCACTTTACTGTCTCCCACTCTCATCTCCATTCTTCCTCATGCACGGTCACTCACCTCAATGTCAATGACCCAGGCTTATGTCATCACCCCCCTCTTAAAAGAAAACTTCGTTTTCAAATATTGGGCGACTATAACTTACTAAACATGTGACCCAGACATATTGCCTGGGTAGCCCTAAGTATGGCAACTATCACATAGCGCAGCAATAATATGGCAACAATCACACAGTACAGCAATAATATGGCAACTATCACATAGCGCAGCAATAATATGGCAACTATCACACAGTGCAGCAATAATATGGCAACAATCACACAGTGCAGCAATAATATGGCAACAATCACACAGTGCAGCAATAATATGGCAACTATCACATAGCGCAGCAATAATATGGCAACTATCACATAGCGCAGCAATAATATGGCAACTATCACATAGCGCAGCAATAATATGGCAACTATCACACAGTGCAGCAATAATATGGCAACAATCACACAGTGCAGCAATAATATGGCAACAATCACACAGTGCAGCAATAATATGGCAACTATCATATAGCACAGCAATAATATGGCAACAATCACACAGTGCAGCAATAATATGGCAACTATCATATAGCACAGCAATAATATGGCAACTATCACATATCGCAGCAATAATATGGCAACTATCACATAGCGCAGCAATAATATGGCAACTATCACATAGCGCAGCAATAATATGGCAACTATCACACAGTGCAGCAATAATATGGCAACTATCACATAGCGCAGCAATAATATGGCAACTATCACATAGCGCAGCAATAATATGGCAACTATCACATAGCGCAGCAATAATATGGCAACTATCACATAGCGCAGCAATAATATGGCAACTATCACATAGCGCAGCAATAATATGGCAACTATCACATAGTGCAGCAATAATATGGCAACTATCACATAGCGCAGCAATAATATGGCAACTATCACATAGCCCAGCAATAATATGGCAACTATCACATAGCACAGCAATAATATGGCAACTATCACATAGCGCAGCAATAATATGGCAACAATCACACAGTGCAGCAATAATATGGCAACTATCACATAGCGCAGCAATAATATGGCAACTATCACACAGTGCAGCAATAATATGGCAACTATCACATAGCGCAGCAATAATATGGCAACTATCACATAGCGCAGCAATAATATGGCTGTCACACATCGTTCTTGATGATAATATCAATGTTCTTGATGATCTTTGTTTGATATTGTCGTGTGATGGTCGTTGTCTAGGTAACGATGTTCATGGTGTGTCAATTGAGATATCTAATTGTCTCTTAATCAACTCACCCCAGAAGTGCACCTTCACCAGTCATGAAACAAGATTGAGTTGGCGCACATAATCCTTTATTCCAGAAATAAGACGAACAGACGGAACATATATATATATCCAGAAACAATGTAATCCATAGAATATAAATATCCTCCTCACAATTTAACCAGCACACATCAATGCCTTCTCACGGCCTGCTTCTTATCACATCCACAAGACAGGTAATCCAGCTACTATCCACGGCTGGACATCCTACAATACAACCCACACATTGGGTCGGAGCCACTGCTCAACTATGCAACCCACTCTGGGTTTTAGGCCCTCACTCCCTATAGAACCCACTCTGGTTCAGGCCTGTCTTCATAACTCGGAGAAAAACACAACACGGAGATCTCTAACTCCGCTTCTCCTTAGACTACCGATCAGTTCGGCATCTACACATCAACTCCCTGAAGTCCCTTGACTTCACACAAAGCTAACCTGTCCTTCCCCATCCCCTGGGGTCCACGCTCACCCTTCCCATTATTTTATTTCTCAGGACTGGCTGTTTTCTCATAGCCAGGTCAGTCACTTTACTGTCTCCCACTCTCATCTCCATTCTTCCTCATGTACGGATCACTCACCTCAATGTCAATGACCCAGGCTTATGTCATCACCCCCCTCTTAAAAGAAAACTTCGTTTTCAAATATTGGGCGACTATAACTTACTAAACATGTGACCCAGACATATTGCCTGGGTAGCCCTAAGTATGGCTCCACCTCACTTCAGCTACCATCCTAAATACTACATCAAATGCTCATAGTACCCTCACATAAATAGAAACAACCATCTTTCTATCTTGTGTACCAATGCATGAACTAATACATCACATAATAATAATACATCATAGAAAAGCATTATACTTCTGTACCCACAGGTCTCTTACTACTTCACGACCCCACAATACTATTTGTGTACCGACCCTATATCAGGTGGTTCTGTTCTTGCAATAACCCACCTCTGATTCTTGTCGATGCTGTGTCTACCTTTCATGTACCCATGACTCATGGTACCTCTACAATTACAACATCTGTTTGCTATCCCTAGCCCTGGGTCAGTAATGTCGCGAACACTCTTTTGACCTGACTCAACTTTCCTATCTGCACTTGAGTCTCTGTTTAGTCTGAACTCTTTATTCAATCTTGGCCCATATATCTGGCACCTTTCTTTCTGCTGCCTACGCCTTATGCCTATGTGCCCTGCCCATGCACTATCCTTAGCTGTTCTAGTTTATCGGTCTCTGTGTGCTAAAGGTACTGCTACTTGCCAACGTGCAGTTCTGCTATCTGAAAACCTGCGAGTGAGAACATTGTTCTTCCTCTTGAAGCACCATCTACCCTTCATTGACCGCCTATGTTCTCCTCTCCTACACCCTTGGGAACATTTGTTCAGGGTAGTATCTTGTCTCTGGGATTCACTAGCACTATATTTGGGATCCATTCTCCTCTGCTCAGCTGTACTATCCTTGTCCTGAGTTCCTGTGTCTATTTCAAGTGCCTCTTCTACCTCAGCTATACTCTCTAATTTAGGTTCTCTTGTGGTAACTACCTCATTACTGCTTACACTATATTTTCGGTCCCAATAAACTACTTCCTCTTCTGTACAATCTTTAACTCCTATAACATTTCCTATGATCAAATCAGCCACTGGTGAGTCCAAAACACACGCTGACACTCTTCCAGTGATATATGGTGTTTTTACAGTTATTATGGCTACTGGGTAGAACTCTACTGTGCCGTTGAATGTTATGCATCTAATCTTTTTCCCTGTATAATCCGAGGGATCTATTAAACTTCTCCTCACTTCCGATAGACGTACATCCGGAATCCCTAATTGTTAACGCTGGTCTATCATTGACAAATCCGTGATGCATCTTCAGACTTCCTCCTTCATGTACTGCTGATCCTGCTTTAACTGTGTGACCACATATTAGGACTGGCTGACTGTCTTTTTCAAAAAGAGGTTTGCACCCACTACAATCTTCATTGTTCAGCGTCTCAATTACTTGCGCTGCATTTGAGTGCTCTGTTTCTCTCATCCTACATTGATGGCTGATATGCCCATTCTTTCCACATTTGAAACAAGTAATCTCCCTTTTAGTGTTGTTCGTTGGTCCATCTGATGGTTGTGCATCACACTGTGCTGCCTTGTGTCTCCAGCTCCCACAATTCCAACATCCGGCATAATTTTGACGTCTCTGGAAGTTCCCTCTTCTATATGGGTATGTAACAGAAGTAGAGTATTAGGTGGGAAAAGGCTATGGCACGATTGAGCATCGGGAGAGAATGGGAAGAGAGATGCTCAAGTCGTGACGTAGTGGGTTGTCATGGGGCAGTCAAGATCAGGGCCTGGAACTGGAAGGACGCCATGTTTATAGAACTTGTCATCAAATGAAAATAAACCTTATTTATATGAAGCCAACAGTCCTTGTTAGTCCTTTACTCTGTTATAGGACTAATTTTGGTGCCGACACAGGATTGCCCACCGGAAACCCAC